>VZUI01038536.1:0-56476 GCA_013401135.1 Cettia cetti | reverse complement strand
CCACCCCCTTTTTTTTTTTTTTTTTTTTTTTTTTTTTGACATGGTCACTGAAAATTATTTATGCACCCTAAGATTTAACCCATCCCATATTAGACTGTGCTATATCCCAGCCTTGTAGGCTGACCTACTGATATTCACACACACACAGAGCTGACATTTCACACATATCTCTGTCAGAGCTGCAGAGCTGATGGCTGAAGAGCACTTTCTGTAACCCCCTGGCAGCTCTGTGGTTATCTCAGCTAACCTGCTGCTGGGACAGAGAGTCTAGGAGCAGAGGTGACTGGAATGTTTGCACTGTCTGCCAGAGGTGAAGGACTGCAGAAGGGAGTTCCAGGAGAGGATGGTGAGTGCTGTAGTGCTCATGCAGGGAGAAGCTGGAGGTGGGCTGAATGTGTTGTTGAGACAGAAGAGAAGAATAGGATTTTGCAACAAGGAGGAAATGGCATGGTTGATTTGCCACATCACAGTTCTCAGTGGCCCACCCATTTGTTTTGACATAAATACCTACTCTCGAGCTATGTTGAGGCATGAAGACGACATGTACCCTCACACTTGTGATCTTCAGGGTTTGTTGCTGCTCTTTGAAGAGTAAGCTTGATGTTTCAATGTTTTGTTTGGAGACTCAGGCATTTAGATTTGTAATTCTGCCCTTCTAGCCATTTCCCTGATTTACCTTGCAGAGTAAACATTCTTTTGTCTCATTTCCCAGACATCCTTTTCCTTTTCTTTGCTGTTGGCTTAATTTTGAGATATGATACTCAAGTCAGAGGTGCCTCCTTGGGAGGAAAAAAAACCCTCAACAGCTAATGGTTTGAGTGAGCTAACTATTTTCTCTGTTTAGAAGCAGCAGCTTACTTTCCAGTATTCTGGAAGTCCTCAAACACAGATCCTGCCAAAGGCACTGACTTGAACGGCAGCAGTGCTTAGGAGAACATGCTCAGGTTTTCTGGCAGCTCTTACAAGCCACTTAGAATAAACAGGCACATTGCTTGCAGCAAGTGCCCCACAGTTTGGAAAGCACTGCTGAAGGCAAATTTGTGAAGAATTTCTTCTTGTGGTTATAGTTCTCCATTTTCATTTCTTCTACAGTGGGTCCAGTTTCCTCAGGGTTTGATATCCAGGATCTTAATATCAAATCTGGAATTAATACAGCTGTATTTAGAGACTAAGACATTTGCAGGGTTCATAGCAATAATTCACTGTGTGGCACAGTGGGAAACTCAGTGTGTTTTAAACATTCTCCCCTTCTGCATGCACAGATTTTTATAGTTGAATTGGGAATTTATAACATGCTGGGTCTCATATTCCAGGTCTGTTTGTTTCTAAATCTATACACAGAACTTGGACTATGTCATAAATTTCTGCAGATGAAATGAAGGCTGATTAGAATTTTAATATTAAGGAAGGAAATGGCCTTGGGTAGTGCACTACAGAGCAGAACAGGCCTTCTGTTAATACACAAGAGTATTACTGTTTTCTTGAACTTTGCCTTCCAATCCAATTATGACTTGTGCCTAGAAATCATAACTCTGGTGCCTCCCAGTTGATAATGTTGAATGTTATCCTTGTCCAAGCTTATATAATTTCCAGTAGTAAAAACAATCTTGATTATAAAACTGCTAGATAATATACTCCTAAAATTGAGTTATGGGCAATAGTACATGGTCTTTGTTGATAAACAAAGAAGACATGATGGTATATCAAATTGACCCAGTTCTGTCTCATTTTAAATTAAATGAAATCAAAAGGTTTTTCTTGGGACATGCAATTCCTGTGATGACATATTGTGTAACTCACACTTCGTGATAAGAATGAAGACAAAGCTTTCAGTGTAAATGATTTTTTTTTTCTTTCAAGTCTAGCAAAATAACGGGAATCTGTGTGTTGGCTTTCATTTTAAGCACTTCTGTGACAGCATCATGCTCACAGTATGAAATGAGCTCATCCAAGGAGTAGTTCCAGCCACTTCCCTTATCAGCATAAGCCATCATAGCTCAGAACGTGTCCTCCCGTGTCCTCCTCCCCTGCCCTCGCTGCTAACTGGATTGGACAAGGTGCTGCATAATTCCCTGGATCTGTATTTACCATCCCTTGGCTGCACACATCTTTGCTGCACATTTACAGCAGAAAATATTATTACTGAAGTGTGGAATCACATTCTGGTATTATTTAATGAAAATCGATTCTGATTCCTCGCTATTTCAGAGTATGTTATTAGCATAGTACAACAAATCATTTTCTTTCAAAGGGAATGACAATTGTATCCTTGTTTAGATCCTGCCTCTGTATTTATAGGATATAAATATATGTAGCCAAATGTGATGGCTAAACTTGGCTGCTTCTCCTGCTGGTTTCTGTGGTTTTGCTTCATTGTCCAGAAAAAGTGACAACATTCTGAACTCTCTTGCATCCATCACCAGGTTTGGTGAGATGTCCACTCTTAGCAGAAAAAGATCAATGCATATTTGTTTATTTGGGCCTTTAAATTTTATAGCTGACTTTTATCATTTATTATCTGTCTCTAAGAAGTTTTGTTTATCATTCTCACACCATTAAAACGTCACATTAGTGGCACAGTCTGAAACATATTTATCCCACTTTAAAATCTCAAGGGGTTGTGCACAGGCTGTTATGCAAGTGGGTTTATTTTAGATTTCTTCCCTTTTTTCTTTAATCGTTTGTGTAATGTGTTTGAAATGTATGTCTGATGTTGATTCCTTTTTGTGTTCCATTGGGGACATTTGATTTTGCAGCTAAAAGGATTGAATACTAAATGTTCTTTTTGCATGGATACATAAGAGGGTGTTTTCTTCTTTCAGTCAGAGAAAAGCATTCCTAGGATTTAAGGCCTGATAAAGTAACAAAAAATACAGCAAATCCAAAAAGGCTAAAATATAAATATATTTTTATAATTTGGGAGTTTTATACTGTAAATCAGGGCAGAAAGAACAAACTATATGAGAGCTACCATTTCAAATGAAGAAATTAAAATTATTGCCATGTGTCATCCACATTGTAAGAACAGTATGGATGAACTCTGACTTTTTTAGTGATTTTTTTCCCCCCTATGTTAGCCCATAAGTCTTTCAGTAACCAGAAATACACAGGTTTGAGCTGACTTGGTGTAATGAATCTGATGCTGAGAAAGAGAGTTGTATTCAAAGATTTTTTTGTTTTCCCCTTGTTTTTTAAAGTAGAAAAATGCTAACGTTTCCTTTCTTTTCTGAACTTCCAGACTGGAACTGAAGTTGATAATACTGTTCCCAGGGTAAAGTACTCTTCACAGATATTCTTTGTAGAGCTTATGAATTCTTTTGTTTGATTTCTTGCAGTTTTGGGGCACAGCACAGTAAGTTTAGTGTTGGTATCTGCATTAGACTTGGCATTTCAGTAACATTCCAGTTTAAAGGTTCTTTTGTGATTCAGTACTGAAGGTGCAGCTCTGGAGAGACTAATTTCTTTCTGATGCCATATGTTATCTTTGATCAGGAAACCATTTGAACTGAGATGCCTTCAGATATAATATGAGCAAATATAGAAGTCCAGACCTTACCAGACAGTTTTGCTGCAAGGGAGGATCCAATTGTGGTTTTGCCTACAAACATTATTTTATTTTTTGAGTTACAGTTTTTAATTACTCACAACTGTGAGAGATTTCATGTCAGCCATGTGAGCTCTCTGAGCATTCAAAACCAAATTATCATTATGAGTTTTCTATGTATTTCCTTCCTCAATTCACTTCACTCAAAAGCTGAGGAGGAGGGAATGTGACTGAAGATCGCTTTCTTCAGTAGACCAAAATGCAAAGCCTAAGGCAGTGATCCAGCTGGCTCCTCAAATGATCCAGGCATCATACAAAATTCTGGCATCAAACCAGGCAGCTGGTGACACCCAGTGCTCCAAAACCAACCAGTACTGCTTGTAGTGACAGAGATGGGCAAGCAAAGGGCTCCATCACGTGCCAGGAGCAGTGTTCCTGTCACTAACCATGGAGATCTTCCTACCCAAAGTGGTACCTGCCCTGCTCAATGTCTTCCTGAAATAACCAACTGCAGAAGCAAGTGGGCACACCTGTGTAACTCAGTGTCCTCAGGAGCACTGAATGAATTTTGTAGCTTTGTCGGAGGTGTTTCCACCTAAGAGTTTCCAGAAGCACCTTCACCCATCATTCTTCCTGAAGGATGATGCTACATCCAATGCTTGTTCAGGCAAAGACATCTTAATCTTATTGTAATAGGTTCTAATTACTCACTTCTGCAAGATCCCTGCCTGGGAGTCACCACAAGCCAGATACTTTGTGAATGATTATCCCAAGAAGTTAATTACTGTGGAGTCACTCCAGCTCTTTAAAATGTATTGCCTGCACTGATACAATAAATCCATTTTCCTCTCCACTTGCTGTGGAGCCCTTTGTACCCTGGGTTCTGTGTTAATGAAGGCCCAGAAGTGCTGCTGTGGCTTATTCCTCACGCTGCTGGTTGTCATCTACAGCTGAGCACATGCCATGGGGACACAGCTACAAAAGACACTGATAACCAAACAGATCAGGTATTATATGGCCTAGTTTTTAAAATTCTGATTATCACTCTGGAGAAAGAGCCACAAAAATGCTACAGAATTGTCTGTCTTTGTAGTGGATTTTGTGGCTTCCTATTTGCAACATTTGTTGTGAATAAATTTTTGCACTTTGGCCAAAACAAGACTGTTTTTATGACTTCACTTCCAAATGTGTTGAAAGCTTATGTTGCTGTGTTATTTATTGTACAGCACTTAAATAACTTTATATACTGAACATATGCTAAAGCAGAATTCACAAATGGCATCTCCCTCAGTGTAACTTTAGAAGAATTTCAGAGAACCTGCACTTGGTGTCCTACTGCAGCCATGTAACTTTGCAAGGAAGACAGATGATTTAAAAGTTTTGGGACAGAACTGGGAAATTACAAATATTTGAAATTATGACTGTGCCAGGAACATTAAGCCTAATTTGACTAAAATCATAATACAAACCCCAATCTAAGAAGCTAAAAGGAAAGTAATGAAAGATACAAGGCTTTTACTAGGGATGAAGGATTTCAGAATCCTTTAGAGGTCTGTACGCTCTATTATGTGGGTTATGTTTCTGACACTTCCCAATGTGTATTTAAAGTAGTTTTTTATTTAAAAAGGAAAGATATACAGGCAGTTTGGCAGCAAGTATACTCTTTGAATAGATAAAAATGCCTAAAAAACTCTTTGACAGTTGCTTGTAAGAGGAGCTGTATTAGATCTTTTTCTGCTTTTATTTCTAGTAAATTTACTGGCTGAACAGCTTAGGAGGTGTTTCAGGCTAATTATCCATTTGCAAGCAACAACTGTGTCTGAAGTCTTTTGATCATGTGCCAGTTTTAAACTGAAAACAAACCTTGATATGACTGCACTTTTCACTGCTTTAGACTTTGTCTTTTGCAGTTAGAAATGTTGCATAGATTTTAATATGCATCTCCTACTGTCAAATGTGTATTCCTTTTACCTAAATGACATAGACATCCTAAAACAGCTTTGCTTACTTAAGTGGTAAAGGAAGAGTGTTTTGCCATATTAGTTCTTACAGCATGTATGTCTTTTCCTGTTAAGCACTCCTATTTCTAAAACATTTCCCATTATCACCAATGTCCTGACAGCAATAATCTCTTAGGAGGTCTAATCTGAGACCAGGTTAAAAAAGAAAAATTAAAAAATCCTAAAATCCTGTGAGCCTAATCTAACTTTTGTTCTGTGATGACCAAAGGGTAAAAGAAACCCCTTTAAATAAATTTGTTCTCTTTCTAAATAGATAACTAGCCAAATGCATTTCAAGTATTTGTTCAACTGATCAAATATTGCTTTAGGTTTAGAAAACAAATTAACCAAATGTTTGAAGAATTAGACATTTTGTACCTGAACACTTCTCTGTGTCATTACTTCTGCACTGATGACCCTAAGTACTGTGGTCAAAATAAAAGACCTTTTCCATGAAAATAAGTCAGACAAACATTTTTTTTTTTTTAAGTCCTCCATAGTACTTCATGGCTGAAATACAAATATATATATATATATATATATACATATATATATATATATATATATGGCAGAAACATAACTTGATAGTTGAACATTAGTTTGAATTTGAGATAAACATTAGTTTGAATTTGAGATAAACACGTTTCTATGTGTGTGGGTTCAGAAAGCAGAACAGTCTGTCATGACACTAAATAAACACAGTTCCCAGGTGGAAATTCTCAATTTAGGTGTCTGATTAACTTCTAATTCAATGGCTGTGCTTTAAGATCCTGGCAGTGTTTGAATCACTGGTATTAGATACCATTCCTCTTTCTGCTCTGGAAGTAGAAGCTGTGAACTCCTTTTTCACACTCTTAGGGTAAGGTTTTCTACTACTTAGCTAATAAAAGGAGTGCACTCAGAGACACATAGACACATCAAAGACATTTTTGCATGCTGCCTATGACAAAGAGTTTTAAGTAGACCAAATTAAAGTTTTGACAATAAGATTTCAAAATCTCAGTTGATTCTTACAATTGCTGTGTTCCATTCTGCTGGTAGTGTCTCCTATCACAGTGTGTGCCTGCTGTGAGCTTACAGACTTGGGTGATTATTGGATGTTCTGTTTACAGAACTGTGAGGCTTTTTAAAAGGTTGCTAGAGCTTAATTCCTAGCAGGCCACTTGTTTTGAGTCATTGCTGAACTGAATGTTGTGATGCATGTCCAAAAGGAAATGCAAAGGGAAGGACAGAGGATGGCAACCCTTGCTATTCTTTAACTGCCTTGAACACATCTTGCAATATATTTTTATTTGTCCAGTATATGAAGATAACCTATTTTCTTTATTATATTAGGCATCTTAATGAAGTTATAGATATGAGTTACTATTAGATGGCAGCATTTATTTGTTTAATTAGCTAAATGATACAAGCGAAATTTCATTTTGAACTTAGTCATCATCTGTTAAACTGCTGGAGCAGTTCTATTATTGACTGCTACCACTACCCACTCCACAATGAGCAAAGAAACCCATGAATTTTTGCCACAGAAGCCTAGCTTCTGATGTGTTTATTGAGCACTGGTGGGTAGGTAGTGAGTGAAGGGGATTTTCCTTCTCATTCCACACTGCAGGAAGCAAACCAGCATCTTCTTGCTGGAGTTGTACCTTGAAATGGCTACAAAACTTGAACAGCTCCAGTGGAAGCTGCCTGTTTGTTCCCTGGCTGTGCCCCAGAGTTTCTGATGGGCAGGTAATCAGCTGGACACTGAGACACTGCACATCAGGGAGTCACAGAGAACATCAGCCAGAGGAGAAACTAAATGAACCAGCCGCTCACCTGAGAGGACAAAAACAGAGGAGAACTTCCCTTTTATACAAATACTCTTGGCATTGTGGAAATGTGAGTCCTGTACACTGTGAGACATTTATTAATTGCTATTCCGGTTGGCTATTGCCATTTTTTAAATTGAGTTGCTTGTTTTCTGTAAGAAATCAAAATTATAATTTTTTTAAAATAACATGAAACACCTGAGTTCAGGCCCTTGGAAGCAAAAATTATGCCTTCTGCCTTAAGTAGACCTCTACCATCATTTTAAAATTAGAGGGAAATAATTGAAAGCCAAAACAGCAATGCATGATGCTACTAAAGAGCAACAAATACCAAATGATCTGTGGTAATCTGAGAGTTGACAAGCTGCAGTTCATCACCTCAATATGTAAGAGGTAGGATACACATAGCAACATTATGCATTTTCCACTTGTGTTTATTTTAAGGAATGGTGTCTTCAGCCAGAGGGTGCAGAAAAGCTGCACATCTACTTTCTTCCACCTATCACCTCCTCTTTTTGCTGGCAGAAATGTTCACAGTGAATCAAATTAACAAACTGATTTGGTATTAAAGTAACCTTTGTGAGGGAACAGAGAGGTAATTTTCACCCAAATGGGTTCACAAAACTGTGCAAACACTTGTGCCAAGGAAGAGGTGGGAGAAGGTGGAGAGCATGTCTTTTGGCAGCGGTACTGACTTATGCAGGTTTAAATTGTTGCTAAAACTATTACCTGAGCTTTTTATTCATAAGTGTAAAGCTTTCTTTAGAACCCAAACATAATCATTTGGTTGTGTAATCTTTCACTGTAAGCAGAAGAATATGCTCCATCTAATTTATAAGCACATTATTTGTTCCACTGCAGACACTATGTGGCTGTATTTCTTCCATTAAGTTAATAATCTCTATTCCATATAATGTGGGTATTCTAGTGTAAGGCAGGCTAGGAAGAAATCAGAGCTCTGTGTAATGACATTAAGCTTTTAGGTTACAGACAGAGTAAAGGACTCACAGCTGCTTAACATATGCCCTCTGCCTGAACTCGCTTTATCACTTGGTATCTGACTGCTCTCAACATATAAAAAGTTGCTGTGATTGATAGTCGGTTAGACAGTATTTGTCAGGGTGAACTGAATCATTATGTGTATAGATTCAGGAATATAGAAAAATAAAGCTGAAAGAAGAACAACAAAAACTCTGACATCTTTCCCATTCATTAAGCTTTCCTAAGGCAACTGTTTTTGTTTGCAGGAGTTAGTGGTTGCTGGTTTTTCTAACCAGCAATTGCTGAGTGATTTAGAGTACATCTCTGCTCTTTTGTTTGGATTTCATTTGCGAAACCATTTAGAGTTATAAAACTGTCAACTTAAGAACATTCTATATGTTTTGCCAGTGAGGGCCTCCTGTATGCAGAGTTTATGCATTTCTCTCCATTTTGTGTGCTGTTTGAATTCTCAGTGTATATCACCGTTCTTCTTTTTCTGGTTGTTCGAATAATTCCCACTGCCTTCTTCAGAGCAGCAGAATCCTTGAAGTAATTATGAAATTGCATCTCAGATCAGTCATCAGATAATGCTAACCACAACAGCTCACCCTTGGCCAAACCTACCCAGCAATGCATTAATAGAATGTTCTGCTGATGCTTAAAAACACCTGAAATTTAGAAACCCTGACTGCAACTAGAATTGAATCATGTACCTAAAACATTAGACAGCATAGACCAGAACTGTTAATTATGTTAATTACAGTAGTTAAACCACAGTATGGTACCTTTCTAAACTCTGAGATGCCCTAAAATAACTACAAGCTAGGAGTTGAAAAATGTTATGCAGACTTTTATTACATACTCCTCAGAGCTTTGCTCACCATTTCTCTCCTGCAGAATTCCTTTGGTGGCTAAGCTCAGCTTTACATTGTGTGGAAGCTGTAAGGCCCAGGTCTATCATCATTCTGCACAACCTCAGTCTCTCCTGGCCTTGCTGCTGGCCCTGTTTCATGCATTTCATGTTTTTATTTCAGATTTTCTATTCCTATTGTTCATAAGTTACGGCAGATTTAAGTCATTAAGTACTTAAATTATGTAAATTTGGCTTTGACAATTTTTTGTAACTTGAAAGTTGGAATCTGTCATGAATTTGCACCACTTATTGTTCCTGGATGCTTGGTTGGTTGTGTACAGTGGGGGAGATAAGCCAGTGCTTCAAAACTGCTTTGGAATTTTTGGACTCAAAGGTTTTTAAGGGTCAGTGACAGATTTTAGGAAAGGCTTAACTGAAGAGTTCACTTAGTGAATCTGGAAGAATCTGTGCAGGAAGTACAATGTTTTGTCTTTGTTCTGATTTTCCTGGCTTTCCTAACTTTTCCAGTGCTCCCTGTTGTCCTTGACTTCACATTTCAGTAACCATGCTTCCTGCATCCCTGGCAGGAGATCTTATCTCCATCTTCCACCTTTTGACCTTCCAGTACAATTTTAGCTCCCAGTATTGCAAGGGAAAGTATTAATTTTTAAAGAAAGTTTTAAAAAAGAAAAGACGAGAAAATTTCTTTGTGAAAATTGTTTGGGTTTTGGTTTTTTTTTTTTTCCCTTTGGAGATTGCTATTTTACTTAACATGTTTTAGGAAACATATTGACTTTTACTTCAGTCCTCAACAGAGAAGTATCATATCTGCTTGCTAATTTCACATTCACAGTAATGGAATGTCTCTCATTAAGGTAGAATATTTTCATTTTAATTGTAGTTTAATTTTTCTGTTTCAAAGTATATTTTATTGTTTGCAATTGCAAAAAGAAATATGAAGCTTTTCTGTTGTCATTCAACGATGAATTCTAAGATCTTGGCTTTTTTCCAAAACTTTTTTAAAATTTTGTTTTGAAGATCAGGATTTCCCTTGAGATGGACCTTCCATTTGCTGTTAATCTCTCTCTTCCTTTGCTCTCCTATTTTTTTGCTCGGCCTAAACTACTTCCCTTTCAAAGCTCTGCAGTCTAATCCCACTGTAGCCATTACCCCCATGCACTATGGAAATGTTGACTCTTGGTTCAGTAACAACTCAAACATTTACCTTTGACCATCTGCGTTTTCTAATGACCATCTCCAGTCCTGTGCTGCCCTGTGTGCCATGAAGAAGTTCCTTGTTGTTCCTATCTTAAAAATTTCCTTTGATCCCTGCAAAATTACATGATAACAGAACAGGTATCTGATAAACATAATCCTCCTGTTGGTGGGTCCATGCTTTCTTGTATTTCACATATTATTCCATCTTTAGTTATCCACTCTGTTTTGTTCTTAACTTTAAAATTACGTGTGCAGCTGTTGTTTCCTGTTGTATTTATACGTGGTTTATCAAAGATGTAAAATGTAAGTTCAGCAGGTAAAGCACAGCTTTAAAACTATCACTAATTGTAAATTCTGTCCATGTAAATGCTAGTACTTATTTTATAAATATGCTTAGCTACTTATTATTGAAATGTAAATTAATACAATATTATTTTAGGGTAACTTGTTAGATGCCTTAATTCCAAAATAAGCAAACGCTACCACCACCTTGTTTTGTGCTGCTTTTACAATGATACTTTTCAGTGTGGTCTGCTGGAATACAAACCGGTTTTATGGAGCATTTTTACTAAACAGTCAACAGGTTTTAATTTAGCTTCTTAAATCATAATTGTTTTTCAATTTTCTGCTCTGCCTCACAAACGCATAATGAAGGCACACCTGATGCTATAAAAACCAGATGTCATTTCAGTATTTTCAGCTGTGTGATAAATTTGGAGGGCTTAAAAGTTGGAATCATAGATGTATAGTTACCAGAGAGCTCACAAGGAGAGAAAGCATGTAGAGCATTGCTAAATATACAGGATTTTGAAATGGGTTGCACTTTATTTTCAGAGACTTTCAAAATTATGGAGGGAATTTTCTTAAGGAGCTTTCAGGAGACCATTTTAAACTTACAAACAAATTCAAATTCTTTCTCCCTACCAGTAATGATAAGTACCACTTGCACTTGCTCGTGGGGATTTGAAGAGCAGCACGCAGACCTGAAGGAAAGTTAGGTTGTGTAATTCATGCCAGCTCTTAAAAACATTCCTCCTTTACCACTCCCCTTGAGAAAGAACTTCTTGAAACAGGATGTTCAGTGGCAACTGAACTGTGCCTGAAATACAGTTGTATACTACAGCTTTATAGTACTTGTTTCTTTAAACATTTTCAAATTCTGCATACAGGTGTTCAAAGGTCTGTTAGTGGAAACTATATATATTTAGAAGAAGGATCATTTCACACAAATTAATTGTCACAATCTCAATCATCCGTCTCTAGTTAATCACTAGGCAGGAAGTCAAATGCAAAAATCAGTTAATGGCCATCACATTTCTTCCTTATTTTGTTTAAAGGTATCTCTCTTTTCACAACCAAACTGAGGGTCCAGTTCTCTGTCTCCCCAGCCATTTATCCCAGAGTAAAGCAAACCAAGAGGCAAGACCTGTGCTGAGGTTGTTGATACCCTTATGCTCGGGATGAAGGTGCAGGACAGTGTGCTCATGTTCCAAGTGCTGCTGTGGTGTCTATTTTAGGGTGATTGAATCATGAAACGATCACATTCTGCTAAAGAAATGAATCCTGCCCACTCCAATTTCTTTACCTTCTCTTGAGTCTTTTTCATCACAAATTGAAAGTTGTGTGTTCCTGCCTACATGTGCACGTGCTGCTGAGTGTATATAAATGTAGGTATGGATGAAACACATTCTGGGATATTTAGCTAGGTTTTAAAGAAAATCTTGGTATAACTGACTAAAAATGGTGCTGATTTTATTAAGAAATTAAGGAAAAGCAGTTCTGTTAGGTCTGGGAGAATATGGAGGGTTTGAGAGTAGTGTATACGTCCCAGGACATTGATTCCCTGTAGCTGTACATCCCATTAACTCTGCAGCTGAAGACAGTGACAACTTGTTGATAAGAAGGTATGAAGTTATTCATAAAGGTTTTGAGGTTTTGTTGACCTTGTTTTTTTAATAACAGAAATGTCTTCCTTCAAATACAACGATTCCCGTTGGAATTGTAGGGAAAACTGCCTTTCCTACAGATTAATAACCATTATTTTCTACTTAATATTTAGTATTCAGCTTCACTGATCTTTCCCATAAATGGCAAAAATATACCTTCTTCAGCTGTATGTTAATTATGTTCCATTTTTAGGTCAGAATGGGTACATTACAGAGAAGCTGTCAATTTGAGACTGAGCAAACTAAATATACTCAGCTCAGTGAATCCAGCCCTGTGAACATGAACCATTGGTATAAATAGGAAAGGAGACACCTTGAAGCTTTACCATATTCAAGAAGTGTCAGATCATGTTCATTTGAAAGGGATGGTAACACTCTTTTTCCCCCAGTGCAGGCATGAATATTGTTTCACTGAACACAGGCTATCCAGCTGTTCAACAGATTGTGGTGTTTGCACCTTTATTGTTGAATTTCAGCATTTTTTAAATGGCCATTCAACTTGGTTTTCATAATCTCAGGTCTTTTCCTTCATAAAAACTTAAATGGGGGAGATTGAAATAAAGTGTTTGTCCTTCCATCTTTAAAATACTTCCATCTACTTTTCTGACTGTTTCAAAACTTTATGGACTGTTTTCAAACAGCTCTTTTACCAACAAGCATTGCTGTGAGGACAATTGGCATGAACTATTAGGAACTCTTGATTATGATGAAGATGTGTTTCATTGTTGAGGACAAAGCGCTGCCGATGATATGGGACCTCCAAGACTGGTAGAAATGTGAGAAATTGGTTCCCAGTAGTTCTTTTGTGTTGTACCCAACTCAGCAAAGTAACATGGGATTCTTCCAGATCTTCCAGAGGGAGAGTCTGAAGGATAGGTCACTGTGCACAGAATCAGCTTTAATAACATTGATATGACTGAAAAAGCCTGGTATGACTGCTGGAATATCTGTATTTGATCACAACTTCTGATAGAGAAAATACATTTCTTTCTACGTTGTGGGTTTGAAAAGAGCATATTCCATTAACAGTGCTCAGTCATGCCACTTGGCTTCTGAAAAATGCATCACTATGAACAAAAATATCCCACACTTTATAGATAATATTTATATTTTTGCTGAGGGAATAATGGGGAGGAATATCACTTCAGCCTGAGAATATCAGTACAAGTGGTAAGGGTTGTGTAAGTCCCACCTAAGCTTTCCTTGACTGAAATGTTAAATAAAGACTTTAATGAGTTCCTCTGCATAAGGATAAATTTAGCTCCAAGAGCAGTGCAAAGCAGACTTGTTGACTGGTGTGGGAATGATTGCTGTGATTCCTGAGCTATGAAGGTGCTGTCACTTCTGCAAAGGATCTGTGCAGGGGAGGCAAAACAGAGAACTGACTCTGCAAAATGAATTGTGGGTCTGTGGGTATGCCCAGACCTTCATGTAGGGTTCTGTTCTATTTTGAATCGTAACTTTGCTTTTTTTGTTGTAAATTACTGTTCTTTAATTACACCTTCAGCTATAATTTTGTGATCATTTTGTGTGAAAAGTTCAAAACTGGATTAATAAATTAGTCTAGAAACTTCTTACTATTTAAATCTGCCTCACCTATTTTCATAGCTTTATTAGAACATGTTGTGCTTCAACTTATGTCCTTTACTTTTGGTCAAGAGGGTTTTCTCCAGGTCGTTCTTTAATGTGGGTGAGTCATCCATTTCTTTGTGACGTGAAAATAACAAAATGACCCTTTAAAAGTGTGTATTTTCCAAGGAAAGAGCAATGCTGCACCTGCAGATGCACATCTGCGCTTGCTGTACTAAATCCATGCATTCTGTCTACTGGTACTGAGCTGGAGATGCTGGCAAATCTCTCTACCTTCAGTCTTTGTACCCTACAGGCTGGGGATAAGGAGGTTCCAAAACATTTAAGTGGAAGCAGAGGCATCCAGTCCCTCCCCAGCTCTCTCCAGCAGTGAGCATGTGTGTTGCTGTCAACATCTCATGATGACCAGCATGAGGGGGACAAGCATTGTTGCTCTTGCTCCACAGGCAACTATTTATTATCTGTCCCAGTAAATTCCTGCCTCTGCTGGAGAAGAGATGTAGCTATCGTCATTTTTGCTTGCCTTGCGGAAGGCAGGCTTTGATTTCACTGCCTCTCACTGAGGTCTACGTAAATCATCTGAAGTTGGCCAAAAACTTCAGAAGAATGTTGGGGTCTACAGTTACCTGTGCCTTCCCCATTTTTACTGGGGATAAAGCCTGTTTGCATTAGGGTAACTGCAAATACACACGTGCTGCATAAACCTGTGTCAGTCGTTCCTAAACAACGTGCTAGAAATCCCCCTTGGCTGTGTTGACAACTAATTGCCAAGTTCTTTTTGACAAAACAATCAGCCTAGACCCCGTGCATGCACGCTGCTGTGAGTCGTGGTGCAGAGCAGCACACGGAACTCGGTGCAAGTATGTTCTGTATGTGGCTGCTATGGTGATTAAAATACATAAATAAAATAGATAAATATGGACCATATTAGAAATCCATTACTGGCGCTCTCTCAGATCACAGGCAGCTCCAGCGTGCGCTGTCAGCCGTGTTCCCTCGCTCCGAGCGGGCCCGCGTGGAGCGGCGCTCCTGGGGGGGCTGGACTTACGCAATGGCCCTGTCCTACCTTGTCAGCTCGCAAATTCAACACAAAACGGGTAAACAAAGGGCTTTTGTGCACGGTTTATAGTTCAGTGAGGATTAGTGGCCTGACACGGTTCTCAGACGGGACAAGCTTAGCGTTAAGTCGCCCGAGGTTAACGAGGGCGGACGTGGGGCAGACTGCGGGCTGGAGCAGAAGTGTCCCTCGCCTTTCGGACGCGGCACCGAGGATTGTCAAAAGCAGGTTCTGCTTACCTGGGTCGGCGTGTCCGTCACGTGTTCCCAACGTTCCAGGTGCCTCAGGATGTGGATGATCCCAAGCACTTGCTCGCAGTCCTTCCCGCAGCTCCAGAGGTCCCCTCCGCCGGCTTGGACATCCTACCCTGTTCGTGGGCTCCGGCTGGATCAGATTCCTGCTTTTCTTCCCCCTCTCACCTTTTAGCATTCTCTGACCGTAAACCCCATCCCTTTCCTGAAATGTAGAGCGATGCACTTGTCCAATGAAGTTTTTCCAGGCGGGATTCAAATTCCAAACAAGCCTTTTATTTCCTTCGTGCTGGGGGGGAGAGCGAAGGCAGGGAGGCGAAGGAAAGCGCTCGCTTCCTTTAAATCCCCACCAGCGTCTTCCCAGCGCTGGAAGCGAAGTAGCTTGTCATGGTGATCTTCGGAGTTTTAACTTTAGAGGGGGAGGGAGAAAGTGGAAAGCAAACTGAATGCTGTAGTGGAGATTTCTCTCTTCCCCCACTGGGCCCCTTGCCGACTGTTTTTATTGATTTCAATCACTGGAGGCTCGCTGGCTCTCAGAAGAAACACTGTGTAATGTGTTCTTTCCTGGCTTTCATTAAAGAAACTCAATGCAGTGCGGTCACGCTGCCGAGCTCGCCTGGCAACCTGCCTACACCCTGTGGTACCTCTTTCATTGGAGGAGATCGAGCTCGTGGTTTGGGGTTGGTTTATTTATTTTTTTCTAATTCTCCAGCAAGGATTTCAAAACACCCTCTGCTCTGCTTCTACTCCTCTCACAGCCCAAAGCCTTCTTAAGCCTTAGAAGAAATTGTCAGCACCACTAAAGGGGGCGACTTTGGTGGCAATGAAAGCGCCGAGTGCTGCGACAGTCTCGTGCTCCTTCTATTAAAATTCCTCTGCGTTTCTGGGGAGGGGTTAAAAGGGCTGTGTGTAAGCCACAGGGATGTGGATACAAATGATATCCGAGGGGGGGTCCTTTTTTTTTTTTTTTTTTTTTTTTCCAGTTCCATGTTCTCCTGATTGCCTAACACGGTTTAATTAAGAGCAGGGGAGTAAGCAAAATCCTTCTACAAATATGTGAAAATTCCTGGCCGCACTGTAGTTGCAAATGAAGCAGAACTGCATTCCCCGAGTCTGCAGTTGTGGTGGTGTCTCGAGTATTTCTGTTGTACTCAGGGCTGTGATAATGGTGGAGAAAAATGAGAAATACAGTACGATCCTAATTTATGCCTTAGAACTTAATCTGCCACAGCACATGAGTATGTACTTTATAAGAGTAACAGTCTATAAAGTGGAATTCAGCAAGCTGCATTCTTTAAGTTGTGTATTCTGTGTTCCTGTGAATGCTTTCATGTAATTTAGTAAATTGTTCAATTTCTTCTTATTCAGCAGTTGCTAATGATAACACTTCATGTGCTCTTCACAATTGGCTGTAAATCTGAAACATGCAAAGATCACACATTGTAAATTAAACCAGGTTTCAAGCTCATCAAGGTGCATCTATTCTAAATTACAGCTGCAAGTTTAGGGTGCTACCTGATCACCTGTGTTTCTGAGATACTGTAGCTGTATACAAAAGGAGGCTTTAAAAAAAAACAAAAACCCCAACATTTACGTGACCACAAAAAGAATCCTTTCCTGGAGCAGAAAGATAAAAAGGCTGCTCTTACTTAAATCTGGTTTCTTGCAGAACCTGTCTGAGACTTCTCTACCTGGCTTGAATCTAGAGAAAGCTTTCTTAATCAACTTAATAGAAATTATTGCCAGTGTTTTTGTTGTGAGGAGCTGAGATTCTACAAACACCTAGCTTCTATGAAAAGATTTATATTTTTCTTTGAGCAGTGTATAACTTCTAAAAGTTCTCCCTCTGTAACCACTGCAGACTATAAAGAGTACTTCTACATGTTGCTTTTCATTTAAAATTTACTTTCTGCACAATGAAATGAAATTTCATATGCCCTCTCTGGTCATACTGCTTCTTTTCATGGGATGCTAAATGATAGAAAATAATTATTTAAATTCAGTATGGCCTTGAACTGTTTTATGCAAATTCTCTAGCTGTAGTTGTAGCACAACTCTTTGGCCAGCCTCAGATAGTAAATAATTTGTCAATCTTTCTTTTATGAACCTTGTGTCTAAGGGTCTGCCAGCCTTTCTTCTCTGTGGGTTTTGATCTGTGTTTATAGATTCCGCTTTTTGTTTTTAGGCTGGCAGATGGCCAGTTATTTATCTGGGATCCTGTGCATTGTGTGAGGCAGAAGCAGGACGTTTGGCATGCTGATATCGTTCACAGGGCATTTGGGGGGCGGAAGGCTGCTCCTAAGCAGAAGCCATTACATGATGTGTCAGTAGCTCTTGGTCAGTGAACAAAGCTCCTTTTGACATTTCTCTGTGTTAAAAGTTATGAAATAACGTGAGCTTCATGAACAAACAAGGTGATACAATGCTCCTACTATTAAATAAGCCATAAAGTCCGTTTCCCCTGCATTTTGAACTCTCTAGAGTTCAAAAATTTGATGCCCTTTTAATGTGTCTGTCACTGTTATTTATTCCTTTGAGTTTCTGCTGTTACTTGCTTTGCTGTTGCTGTGCTGGGAGAAAAGGATAAAAGTCCATTGGTTTTGGAGGAGCTGGATTCACTGGTTCTAATAAATAGTGGATTTGATGTTGTGGCTTGGTTTGTGGTTGCTTCTATAGGTTTGGCAGCAAAGCCAAAACCCTGAGCAGGCAGGAAGTTCAGACCTACAGAGACGAATCCCAAAGGCAAAATTTCATAGATATTCATGGTATTATTCATAGTCTTCTGTTCACTGTGACAATTCCTCAGAGTTTCTGACTCTGACAACAGTTTCTTGTGCTGGCAATGGACAACTAGGGATGCAAATGTGGGAATTCTGAAGGAATGAGGAGGAGGAACAGAAGTCTTTAGGAAATGTCTTCAGTTCTACTTAAGTGTGAGGCCATCAAGGACTGGAAACAAATTTAAAAATGCACTTAGTGCTCTATGGAAGCAAAACACAATTGGTGTGCTGTTATTAGTGCTGTTATTCCTGTCTTAGTGCTGCTTGCTCAGCTATTGCAGTTCACAGTCCCCTGGCAGTACAAGCTTTTATGCAGATACAAAAACTACCCTCATTAAACTACACCTCTTTGGTTCTGCCATTCTCATTGCAGAAAAGAAAAAAAAAAAAAAAAAAAAAAAAGGGTCAAGTGTCTTCAAGAGAACCTGTACATCTTTTCCTGGTTTCTCTTGCAGTTCTAGTTTTAATTCTCTGTTCTGGGTTGCTTAGCAGGGCTGCTTTATAGTATTAAACACTTCCCTTTTGTGTGAACTGGCTCCCCATTTATGATTGTCAGCTCACTTCTAAAGATCATTTATAAAATGTTTCAAATTTGTGCAATATTTCCAGATTACAAAGAATGATGGAAAACTTCACCCAGCATCTAAAAGTGCTACAGCTGAAGCCTCCAGCTATTTTGAGTCAGATGTCTTGGACTATTTAGAGCATATTGCTATATTTACACACAGTTCAGAAAGTTGGAGACTGGCACTGATGACAGGCAGTGTATTGGCACCCACAGCACTTTGCCTGCAGATGGACACGGTATGATACAAACTTTGGGAATTTGCTTGAGGGTGCCTGAGCTCATATCTCTGTGCCTGTGCAAAGCTGACATGGGCTTTTATGAGCGTAAGTGTGAAAGATTTGGGGGTCTGCCTTTTGCTCAAAAAATGGCATCCAGTGGCAATATCCCTTTTAGCACCTTTTCAGGCCTTCTGGAAAGTTTCCAAGTGGAAGACTCCCACCTCCTTAATCACCAGAAAACACTGGCTCTCCTCTGAATGTCGTTCATTCAAGAGTGCTGACCTGGCCTGACCTTGTTTAGGTTGAGATCTAATGAGCCCACAACCCAAGGTGGTGTGGTAGCTCTCAGCAGGCTTTGCAAATAAGCAAGTGTTCTGTTTTTCTGTGTGCATGTGGTTTAAATTTATCATGTCAATAAACAAGTGTCTCACATGCTCAAATAGGGGCTTTACAATGTTGTAGTTAAGGCTAAATTGTAGCGCTACAAATTGTGATGTCACTTTATAAATATAGAAGGAGACAACCTGGAATATTTATGACCTCAAAACAATGAAGTCCTGTTGGTTGGGTTTTGTTAGTTTAAGTAATGACATAACACTAAAACTCTTAATCCAAATGGGTCACAAACATCTTCCAGACGAACAGTCACACTAATGGTTTGGGGAAAACAAAATTAAAAACTCAGGCTGTTGATTTAAGGGCGGAAGAGATGCGCCAATAGATTAATAAATAATAAATTCAGATTTAAATTCCAGTGGAAGGTTTGGTTTTGTTTTCTTTCAAGTCCCCAGGTTTGGGGGAAGGGGTTTTTTTTAATATAAGTTGTGATAAAATGACCCTCACTAATAAAATCATCCTCAGCTTCAGTAGGGACTATACCACCAAATGCAGGTATTTTCTGAAGCACATGCAACCTGAGGTTTTCAAATTAAAAACCAGTCTAGGACAGACTGTGGCACATCCTACTAATTTAATCAAGTTGACATGGATGGATAAAAGTGCATTTGGAACTAGAGGAGTTGTTTGAGCTGTTGTGAGGCCTCTGACAGTACCTGTGCTGGGAGTCCCAGGCAGATGCTGGTGTATCCAGTTTCACCTGGATGATGCTGTGGGCCAGCAGAAGGTACCTCCAGCTGTAAATCCCAACTCCCCTGCAGGAGAACAATGCTCTTGTGCCAGACAGCCCATGGCCCATCCATGCTGCAAACAAATGCTGTCAGGGCTTGGTATTTACCCTGGGACCTACAGGGAGGGAGCAACTTGTTTTGTTTTTAATGGAGCGGCCAGGGAGAAGGATAAAAAGCTTTTTGATAATGCAAGGAATGTGGAGTGGGGGGAAGGGAAGTTACCAAGATATGCATTTACTGTAAGTATGAAGAAGCAGAGGCCTCTTTATCAGACTGGCTCTAATGATGTGCCACAGTCACTTTATTTGAAAGCTTCATGGCTCACAGAAAAGTAAACAAATTCATTACATTATTTTTAAAAGAAGATTAACTGTAGTGTGTCGTCTGTTGGACAGCTGCTGTAGTAATCTTTTACAAACACTTTATAAATGACCACCCTCAGTGTTTTCTAGGGCTTTGTGTGGCTGGATTGTTATTTTAGTAAGTACCAGGGTGGATTTTCAAATGAAAACGTTGCTTCCTGTGTAACAATTAAATTCTACCTTCACCCTAAATATTATTTTGTTCTCAGCATGAACTACAAAATGTTTTCTATACTAATGCAACATATATTGCTTTTTTTGCATGTGTTTGCAATGAATACTGGCTTTTCCATAAAAGTACCTAAAAAGTATTTTAAACAAGAAAAAGCAACTCCACTTTAGTATCCTACTTCCATTAGTTCTGATTTCTGCTTTCTTAACCTTTCTTCAGTCTGTGAAAACATGAAGTTGAAAAGATGAGTCAGAGTCAGTTTAGATGATAGGTGAATTGACACTGAACAAATGTTTAAACCCCAACAGGTGTCTTTGGCAAATAAGATTGTGTTCAGGTATTGCCTTGTTTAACATTCTTTGGTTGAATGTCAGCATGAATAACCTTATTTAGCTCTGTGTCTGGATTTGTGTTTGAAAGCATTCAACTGACACAAATTAATGTAGCACTAAGGATTTGTGAACTTATAAAGTGGTTTTTAATCTTGCCATGAAGCAGTTGATCTCCTTGTGCATTCAGGTGTCAGTTACAGGTTCCTTGAACAGGTGAGGGGGGAAAAGAGAGAGGAGGAAGAGCACTTCTTTCTCACCCAGCTGGCCTCTGTGGGTGTCCCAGGCTCTAGCAGAGGACCTTACCTGGCAAGTACCTCCCTCAGACATGTGGAAATGCCTGGAATGAATCTCATCTTGCTATGGAACAGCATTTTATTTCTACACAATGTAATCTCACACTGGATTTTCCAGGATAAACTCAGTGTTTATAGTCAGATAAACTATTTAAAGCACTTCATCTGTATCTAAAATATTTATTTTCATCTGGGATGTATTGATGCATATATTTATGGTAATATGGTTTTGGATGTGAATAGTAAACTGTTCTATCTGCAAACCTAAAGAAATGTCAGCCTTTGTGAGATATGTGTCTGTGTATGTTTATTGAAGATTGTGTATATATTTCCTCAAGATTTCTAAAGGATTCTGAGAGGTTTTGGGTGAAGGAGGAAGTTGTCACATCTTTGCCCTTGGCATAATTGAGATGAAGTCTCTGCATGGCAGACAGAGTTTTTCTCAGTCCAGGGAAATGTGTGGTTACACAACAAACACAAACTGAGGATCTTAAGGAAACCCTACTGCTCCCACTGAAATGTGTGTATGATGAAAAATCATCCAAACCCTCCATCAGCTGTGAGACAGCCTCTGCTCTTCACATGTCCCCCTCAGGTTTGAGTGTGGGAGAACAAACAGCACAAGAAGTATTAGAAATTATGTTTAATACATAGGTGGAAGGTGCTCAGGTTCCTGGAGTGCTCAGAGCAGTATCATCATCTATGGGCAGTTCTACAGCTCTCTGTGAGTGCAGCATTTGCAGTTCTGAGAGTTGGGCATAGCAGAGAGGTGATGGAAGTACAGTGAACAGTAAAAATATGAAACCTGAACCTTCTGGTTTTAAATATTACCTGTACCCTGTAATTACATTTATGCATATTTTGTTCATTTTCCTATAGAAAGGTAAACGCTTCATTTAAATGTTAATTATTTCAGGCTACAAAAGAAGAGGAAGAGCTTATTGCAGAGGACGAGGAAGAACTTAGTCCAGAGGAAAAGAGAAAACTGGAAAGAAAATTAAAAAAAGAGCGTAAGAAGAAGGAGAAGCAGCTGATGAGGGAAGCTGGAATCTCCATTAAAAAGGTGGAGCCCAAAAAGCCATCGGGATCTGAGCGGGCTCTGGCCTATTTAACCAGGTAAGAACAGTAAAACCACTGCAGGTGCTGCCTACACAAGTAAGCTGTAAACCAGTAACCCAGAACAAGCTGTACCAAGCAATAACACATTAAAGGAAATTGCTACAGTTAAGTACTAAGTTAATGTTTCATCTCAGTTGACACCCTGGAGGACAGTTGATCACCCCATTGTGTTTCTATTACAGCAACAGAGAGAAGTTAAGTGTGGTGCATTTTATAGAAAGGCAGCTCCTGTCCTGAAGATCTTATGGTTGTTATATAAATATCACGGGCTTAGCTGCACTTACAGAGATGAAAGGCGTGTTGCAAAAAAGATTGCGTTGCGAAAATGAGTTTTGTTTCTTGAGTGTGTTGTTCTAGGCAAAGGACTTCCAGTTGTTCTCTTTATATAAGCAAATTCCATGGAGTGGTAAGCAGTACAGAGTCTGAATTTAACCACCTGCAGAATGTTTGGATATTTGTAGATTAAGATGGGATTTTGTCGTTATATTAAGGTTAATAATGTACAATGCCTGATTTTTGCATTCCAGAGCGTACAGCAAGTATAGTGGGTGATTTCAGATTGGAAGCAATCCCTTCACCCAGTTAGCACACTTATTAGAAGACTTAAAATTCCAGCATAAAGCAAAGTCTATGGTTAAACTAAAGAACTGCATCAAAGTGCTCAGGGTACCCCACAGACAGTAAAGAGGTTGTGTATAAACAGGAAGATAATGTTTATTTTTTTTCAAACTGCAAAATATACCCTAGCTGTAAGACCTCCAGAAGACTGGCATGGCATAAATAGTGGGTTACCATGTGGAATAATTCCAGGGTTGCATCCCTGCCCATGCTCAAAATTGAAGCATCCAGACTGTCTGAATTGTTACTTACCACTCGCAGTGGGAAGGGAGGAAATTAATTGCATTCCAGGCAGAGGGACATGTGCATTTTTGTTACATAACCCTCAGCATGCAGCGATAGCAAAATGACAATAATATTTTTGATCTGGAAAACAGCTGGAGCAGTTCACCACTGTTTTGAACTGCAAATGGATTGACAGTTAGCTTTGAACCATCTGCTCAGCCTGCCCTCTGCTATGTGTGCTCTGGTAAATGGTGGATCTCCAGATAATACATTTCAGGTTTGGAAAGTAAAGGAACAAGCTGTGGGGTTTTGCTTGTTATTCCACTGTTATCTGTGTGGATTTTTGCTTTGTTACATGGGAGAATAGGAAATATATTTGAACAAATACTTGAACAAATTTGATTCTAGAGTTTCACTTAACCTGTACCAAATTACCCTGAAAGAGAAAACCAGCTCTGTCATTTGGTCTTGTCATACAGATTCTATGGGTTATATGTGCAGCAATAGGTTATTTCAGCAACAGACATTTTGAATTTTGTAGACTTAACAGGGGTGGTCATAAGATGCTGAACTGCCAAGCAAACATAGCCATAGTCACCATTCTAGCCCCAAATGTGCCCAGATCATCTTGAACCATTATTAGTTATAGAAAACCAGCTTAGTCCTCTTACACAGGCCTTTTTTCAACCCAGGAAGACTGCAAAAGAAATAACTGGCTTTAAATAAATCCAAGAAGTAATATACTAGCTGGGGAAGGGAAACAAAAATCCAGTTTGTGGAAACCCATTGCAAGCTCTCCAGCACAGTGAGTGGGTGAAGGATTTCAGTCTACATGTTTTTGCAGGGCTACAGGCATGAATAATCTGTGGGAGGATAAATAAATCTTACAGATTCAAGAGATTAATATAATTGGAAGTAAACAAAAGAGTGCTGTGGATTTATGTTTTGCCCCACCCACAAAAGAAGCCTTGCATGACATAAGTGTGGGTAAGTGGAGTGGCATCCTATCTGCCTGATGGCATGTGTATCTCCTGTAGGACAGGTGGAACTCGATGTACCATATGATAACTGAAGCTGTCATTTTTATTTATTGAGTGACTGTTTCCAGCTGTGCGAGGCACGGGGTGACTTCCACAAAGCTGTGCCCCGTGCTGTCAGCCGAGGGCAGCTAATGAAGAGAGCATTGAGGGCAGGGAATAAGGCACACAGTGTGCAGGGCAGGGCTGCTCACTGCATCCTGCTCTTCCTGGAGCTTGCAGAGCAGCCCTGCAGCAGTGCAGCCCATCCCAAGGGCTGCATCGAGGCACTGGCTCCCCTTGGCAGCACTGCCAGCCTCTGCCCCCTCTGGGGTCCCCAATGCTGGCACAGTGTGCCACAAGCTGAGCAGGTCTTCCAGTTTTCCAGCTTTGAGTCTAAAAAGAAATGGTTCTTGTTGCTCTGTAGTCTCCAGGGGGATCAAATTATCGTTTTATTGGAAGGCCATCCTAGCTGGGAGAGGTTTTTGTCACCATGCACATGGCATGGCCACATGCAACAGCAGCTGATGCCAGCTCAAACTGCAGCCCTCAGCTACCGTACCTGTGGAGCTGAAGGGTCTCCCCTGTGAGCTGGGTGACTTTGATAGCCCAGGATTTTCAGCTTCTTACTCATTTGAACAAAACCAGGCTGAGCATGACCAGGTTTGCACTCCTCGTGGAGGAAAAGCAGCCAAATTACTCCTGATTTTCCCCCCCCTCTCACTTTCTCTTGGGCTGTGTGATAAGAAAAGAGGGAGGGGAAAAAAGTCTTTGCTTTACCAATTTTTATCTCATCTTTTCCTTGGTTAGATGAGTTCAGGTGGTTCCAAGCACAGTTCTCTTCCAAGGCAGCAGTTGGCAGGGAAAAGTTACTGCTGTCAGATCCCCAGCTTGCCCAGGGAGCAGACAGGAAGATCTGAAAAGAGAGAGAGGATTAAAAGTAGGCAGCTGAAGCAGAAAGGTTATAAAACTCTGAAAAGGAAAAAAACCAAACCCATAAAATAATGGAAAAACCCCAGAGTGGTACTGAACAAAGGAGAAAAAACCCTGTACAATTACTGCAGAGGAATAGGGAAAAGCAGGAGAGATGAACTATTAGTGGCTAAATAAAGTGCTCAAATCTCTTCCTTTTAATGATGACATGCCTTGTTTCTTTATATGGTGAGTGATGATTCAGATTTAAAGGGAATATTAGACTGAGTCACTACTGTGATTCTTGGAAAATCTAGAATAAAAATTCACCCTTTTCTGAGCATTAGGTGACTTCAAGTGAAAAGATGTTGCAATTCTAGAGAATGGTAATTAGGTTTAATTATAACCTAACTGACCTTCTGTGGTGTTAAAATGTTGGCAGAACTTGTTTGTCTTGGCAAGCCACCCTCTCCTAGAAGCTGCTGTTCTTGTGTTTGGCTTGGAAAGTTCATTGCCATATGGATCTGCACATATGGATTTATCCATCACCCATCAAAGGATTAGAGAGAGATCTGAAAAGACCTCACTAAAGGAATGTGAAATGACAAGATTCATATCATCTGAAGTAGAAATAATAGATAATATTATCTGGATGTGTGCTGTGAATTACCTAAGCCTTGCAATACTGTTTATCATGTACTAAAATCTGAAAAATAAGGTGCTGAAGTACAATTTTTTTTTAATTATTTATGTCATATTGTTAGTATATGTCACTTTTCTTTATATAGGTCTTATTTTTCTTATTGCCTGATTTGCATTCAGGCAAGATTCAGAGAATGTCAGAGATTTCTTTAAAGTAAAAAGATGCTTCTAGAATACAAACTAAGGGCATGTTACAGAAACAGAAGAGTGAGAGACAGGCAGATTTTCCCATGGCATGAGGAAATGGTCTGACTCTGCAGATCCCAAGGTGGTTTTTGCTGAGTGTGGTGGCAGCACTGCTGACAGCCCTGGACAACCCAGGGCAGTTGTTTATCTGCTGGGTTTGCAGAATTAAAACAGATCCTGGTCCTCAGTCCAACTTTATTACAAATAGTGCCAAGCCTGGGAGATTTTAAAGCTGAAATGTTGTTCTTCCTTTCAAAGAACACAGAAATCCAAGGGGTGTTGCTGGAAGGTTTTTGTTGTTTGTTTTTGGTGGGTTTTTTTTCCAGTTTGATGTTTTTTTTAAATATATGTCATATATTTTCTAGATGTAGAAATAGAAATAACATGTAAAAAATATATCAAGTATTTACTCTTTCTGGAGTAGAGGCATCTGGAGATGATAATCAAGAGGTAGATAAGTGTTCACTCAGAAGTTTCTGATTTTTGAGGGAACCAGGAGAAGCTGGTGCTGGGCTGTAAAGCAGGCAGCAACATTTGAGATTTGTGGCCAAACAGCTCAGATGATGGTGGCCCTTCAGGAAATGACAAACCCATTCATCCAACCCCTCCTGGGGCAGGGAACTCCACCGGAGGAGCTTCTGCACAAACACAGCCATGCTCATCAGTGTTGAAAACCAGTTTCTCATTTTAAAGTACTTTGAGTGGGCTTGTGTCACATTTAGTTTCCTTTGTTGATTCATAATGTTTTGAAGTTGTTTTACTTCTCACAAGTTACTTTTTTAGCCAGGGTCAATGATGGCTTTTGATACTTGATTCTGAATTTAAGTCATTCTCACTGCTGCTGGCCTACATTGATATTAGTTTCAAACTTGGCACTGGTGTTGATGTTTCACCATCAACAGCTTAAGCTTTTAGATATTAAGAGTAACTGATAAACTAGAAATCTAAACATACACAGGTCTTTTTTTAATTCCTTCCAGAGACTGGGAAGGAAACTGGACTCCTTGGGTTGGATAGCAACTAACATTAGCATTTAATGGCATTTCTCCTTCCCCCACTCTCCAAAATGGAGATCGAGTTTCCTTCCTGATTGGAAGGTGCAGCATATATCTAAGCTCATCAGTTATGCTGAATTTCATAAAATATTGGAGAACTGCTCAAGTGATGCATCTCAATTAGCCAGTAACAAAAATAGTGTGTGAACTTAAGAGAAACTGTTGTAATTAAACACAGCAGTGTTCCTGAATTCCCTTCAACAATTGGGGCTTTAAGGTTGAAAGAGCAGCTTTTCCTCGAAGATTAGGGGAATAGTGTAGGGGAATAGTTTTGCTTTAATAATCCCAGGGCTATTTTTTCAAGGTTCTGGGGCAGGCATTAACTATGGATGTAATTAATCTATTCCTACATGCTTTTAGTCATTTTGTCATATTCATTAGTTCCGTAAGAAGCCTCATGAATCCAGAGTCAGATACAGGATAAATTTGCATTTGGGGTTGTTCTGTTTTACATGAACTTGGGCAGGCACTTGCTGCTATCTGATTTCAAAGGCTTTCACTTTTCCAAATACTCTAGAGATCAGTGAATTTGTTTTAGCACTTCTCCAAGTTTCTATATTGCTTGACTTTTAATTTCTACCAGGGCCTGACCTGCCTCCAAGTGGGATTCCTTTCCCTGACCTAAAGCAGCATGTCTGTAAAGCTGCAGGTTTTCCATTTATGTTAATACTTGGGCAGATCTTTCTCATTTTAAAGGCAGCCACTGTCTCTGTTCGTGGCAAAGGAGTCTCAGCTTGCTGAGAGTGAGTTACCTTATCATTATCCTACACTCCCTTGTGTAACTTCAGCTACACTGAGTGGCATCTGATGAAGCCACCTCAGTTTGTTTGCAGTTCCCTAGCAGCCCTGACATTACTCACAAGCTCTACAAAGCTCTCTGTTGCAATGCCCACACCTTTCCTATTTTTAGGGTGCTGGTATGCCAGCAGTTATTCTAGTGGGGGTGGGTGGAGGGGGTGTATTCACTCCTCAGATTTTGTGCTGCTTAGAGCTATTCTGTTATCATGCTCAAGCATTATCTTCTGCAGGAGACAAAGCTTGCTGGTAGGGTATATGAAGCAGAAAAATTGTTCTGCTGTGTTGGACCTGTTATTAAGCAAGGTTTATTTAAATTATAGCATTGCCCCACAGTTTGTAAATAATTTCTCCCATCCTGGTGTTTACATCCTGCTTGCGGCTGTGTTGGGTTTCTCAGTCTCACTGCCCCTCCAGTGACGCAGCACATCCATGATCCTTCCTTTCCTACTGCTCCTTCCAGTCCCTGATGTGCTCTGTTGCTCTTCTTTGAACTCCTGTGCCTGTGATCCTTCTGGAAATGTGACACCTGGAAACAAATGTGGTTTTACTGGAGCTGCCTTCCAGCACCACGCAGAAGGGACTGAGGGTCTGTGATTCCTCCCTGCTCCCTGTCTGTCTCTCTGGCTTTCCTTTGTGGGCAACAGCATTGGATTCATCTTTGAGCCATAGAATGTTGAGATTTCACATTGAATTTTCTGAACAATAAATGATTTTTTTTTCTCCCCTCAAACTGTTACTGAGTTTTGTGTTAATGACAGTGTTGGCATGAATATACCACTATAGCTGTAACACATTTTTCAGGGTTTCTCTTCCTGCTTCAGCCTGGCTGAGCAAGTCAGATAAGCTCCTGTTTCAGAGTTGGCTTTATGATACCCATTTCCAGGTGTTAGTGTTCTCATTATCATCTGATTATTCAAACTGTGCATTTAGGATTCTGTGACTGTCACATTACGCTCTGAGTAACAGCACCATACAGCTTCTGCCTGTTTAATCAAGATGTCTGATGGCAGCCTGGGTCGATGATTTTCATTCCCTGTGATAGAGTCATTGACTTCTGGATTCACTTTTCTGTATCTTGATGGCAAGTGATATGTAGATATGTGTTGGAGACGTGCCAGTGTTTTTGTAACCCCCACATGACATCCACAGGATGTCAGATTTGCAGAAATTGCTTTTAAACTGTTATTAACTTCTTGCTGGGTTAGCTGCTTTTTATGGTTCTAATACAACAATTTCACTGCTTTGCAAGAAGCACGTGAATGTTTTACTCTTAATTTAGTGAGATCATGCAGATTACTGTTCCTTATCTATATCTCTGGTCTTTTTCCACTTATAAATAATCCAGTTTAAGTAAGCAAGCCAGACTTTGTGTGAAGAGTGCATACCAAAAGAAAGGTCTTCCATTCAGATCCAATTTTGCAATGCAGATGGTTGAAGGGATGCCCTCACTGGCACTGAACAGAAGACTCTGCTTGTGCAGGAACACTTGGGTCTGGAAACTGAATAACCAGGTTAACACCCAGATGAGCCTGAATTAAGAAGTTGTGGCTCTCTGCAGATGAGCTCAGGCACTGCATGGTGCTGATTTATGAGTGACACCACTTCCAGAGCCAGAGCAGGCACCGAGGCTTCTTGAGCTGCTGCTGAAGATAAACGTGTCAGTTCAAGGTAAAGCTGGCAAATAATAGAATCATTTACTACACACGTCTAAAAACAGCAACCACAAGAAAGAACAACAACAAAAAAACCCCTTTTAAGTGGCTCAGCGCCAATCTTAGCTATTTTTACTAAGAATTTCTGGGAAGAAAACAAACCTTAGCAATATATTCTGGGTATCTGTAATACTATCCTGGAAATGCTCCAGATGGACAGAATGACTTTGTAAAATAATTTCAGTCTAATAATCTCTAGGAAATCATCTCCACAGTTGTGGATTGAATTCTGAAGGTCCTAGGTACTTAGAAATATTTTTGGATGTATTTTGCCATTTTCAACTTGTTGAATAAGCAGCTTTGGTTTCTAGAGACAAAATAAGTGTTTGGGAGGTTCTGATATGTCAGTTTCTAAGACTTTTAAGCTTAGTTATACCTGGAAGTTCTGAGATGTTGCAAGTATTTCTGTGGTATTTTCAGCTCATTCAGAAATCAGTTTTAGAAACATCAATGATTGTGTGATTTTCCAGCCAAATTAGTAAATGCTTATGATGCAACTCATTCAGCTGAGCTTTGGAAGAGCAGCTGGACTCACACAGCTTTCCCTGAACCAAACCTTTTATGGCTTAGCTATTAATATTATCCTGGATAAAGTACTTTCTATAGGGAATGGGTTTGGAGTAGCTTTCTTACCCCTTTGATAAGCACTAATGTGTGGCTTGAGTGAAGAAAGAGAGGAAAGCTCAGGTCCATGGTAATTTTTCCTCAGTTGGAGTCAGTAGCTGTTCCATCTTCCAGAATCTGCTCATTGTCCTGTTCAGTTTATGCAGAGGAAAGACATTTCTTTTCTAATTTCCATAACCATAAATGGTCACTAAATTTAACAAAGGGAGAAAAATGGAATAGGGAACTCTAATCCTGCTTTATGGTTCTAAATAAAATTATTTGTCTTTCTAAATCTTTGAATTAATTTTATGGAAGGTCACAAGTCCACCTCTCAAAGCGTATTTCAGTAAGAGCTGCAGAGTGATTTACTTTGGAACCTTCTGTGTCTTTGCACTTCTACCATTTTTTCAGTGCGAAACAAAGCTGTCAAAATATTTACTTGGGCATTTTGTTCAAACATTCTCATATGGAAATAGTGTATTTAATAACATCATTAACATGAATTCACAAACCCTTTCATCTGGTATCTATCATTTACAGCATCATCTGAAAAATACCTGACTGCTCAGCCCCATTTTTAAAGAGATTCTAATATTTTTCTTTTAAACATATTGTCTCTATCTTCTCCCCACCACAGTAATGATAATTTGCTTTCCATGATACCTTTCCTGATACCATATCACAACTGTGTTTTGATAAATAAATGGAAAGTATTTTGACACTGATTTATTTACTCTCGTTATGACAGCTTTTGAGAAAGTGTTATGTTACCTCTTTTTTCAGGTGATAAATTAAAGAGTGATGAAATTTGTGACTCACCAAAGTCCCTGTACTGTCCAAAGGTCTCCTTTCAGAGAAGTGAGATGAGGGAAAGTTGACTTAACTCTTCTCATCTGAGCACAGGCTGTTTTCTTTGGCCCTGTACCAATGTCTGCTCCCAACAGACCTGCAGGATTTTTCTCAATTCCTTCTTTTGAAAGTGAAGTTTGCCTGGATTTTGTTCTGTAGTGGCATCTCAAGGCAGTCCTGGAGGCCACTAGTCTCTGTGGGCATGCAGGGTTAATGGATTAATATTCCCAACCTTCCCATAGCTATCTTGGGAGAGGTTTCTGCCTCGCATTCTTGGGGTGTCCTTCCTCTTTTTGCTGCAGGTGACAGAGCAGCTTTATTCCCCTTCCTTGCTGCTAATAAAACTGGGAACAAAAATTCCCATGTGTGGTACTTGTGCCATGTATGGCATCTTAAGTGCCATGGTGGAATTTAAGATGGCTTCCATGCCTGAGGAGGCTTCCAGTGCATTCTTGGTGAATTGTTTGGGGTTTTTTTCCCTAAAATTTAGTTTGCTTTATTTACTGATAATTTTATCAATAGGATGGTTAAAACTTCTGAAATTTTTCACATATAAGTTGTCACAACTGTAAGTTGTATTAGCAGTACTTAACTTCTGGACTGTAAAGTGCTTCCTCAGATGGAGAAAATTAGATTACATGTATTAAATCCACAAATACTCATATAAAGATAGTTAAGGTTTCTTTGTCTGATTCTCTTTCCTGTAAAATAGCATTTTGATTTCCAAACCTGGTTAAGAAAATTTAATGTCTCCTTTTTTAATAACTCATTTCCAGTAAAATAAAATTTAGTATAAATGAATTTTCGTAACAGTTTATTAAATGTAGCCATTAGATATTTATGGCTGAGATAGGCTTTCATCTTTCCATAGTACTGTACAAAAGAGATTGCATCTAATTGAATAATTAAGCAGCTTTAATATGTTATTTCATCTGATATTACTTGTGAGATATATTAGGGAGATTCAGAAGTCTTTAATAACAGACCAGTCTGCTTCAGGACTGTATCCTGACAGTAAGGAGACGTCTTCACTCCTCACTGAAGTGCTCAAAACAAGCACTTTGATCTTTTCCATTTGTCTTTGGGGAGAATTTGGCACTGTTCAGGTCAAATAAAACCAGAATAATTTAAAAAATCCGTTTCATATATAAGTATTACAGCAAACTACCTCTTGATATTTTTTAACTAAAAGCAGATGGCAGGGGTTATTTACTTTATTTTGGGAATATTTCATTTGCAGGGAGGTTGCATTGAAGGAGTGTCAGGCACAGCTTTTTCTCCCAGCTTCTGAAGTCTGCTCTCCCCTGGCTCTCCAAACTCCCTGCCTCACTCCTGGCTCCAAAGCCAGGCATCCCATCCTGAGCCCTCCTTCTGGCTCTGAGAAAAGGCATTTTGTGCTCACCCAGCTTCCTCCATTCAGACTAGGTGCTTGACATGGCAGAAATGCAAGAGGGGGTTTTTATGTTTTCTCTGTGTCATAAAATTCAGATCTTGGAGAATTAACGCCAATATTCACCTCCTCAAACACATTCAAACTATTCATCCAGTGCCCAAATACTCCCAAAGTGGTGGGGAGTTTCGTAGCTCTAGGGAATCATTTAGACTATTCAGCCAAAGCCAAAATTAAAATTTAAAATGCAATTGGCAATGATTATTAATCAATTAGCTCCAGGGAGCTGTCAAGGCTTTCTAACCGGAGTTAAAATAACAAGAAATATTTTTGAAATAATAAAACTAGATCTTTAATAAAACTTGTCTCCTTCTTCACACATTCATTAATATGATGATGCCTAAAAAGGTATCAGTAATTACTTTTATATGAATGAAATTGAATTGGAATGAGAGCCATCTGCAGGAAGCAGTAATTGGCAGATCCATTTCTTTAAGCATCCATGACTTAAAATCTTAGTGCAACCCATGTCACAGGTATTAGAAGAGAGGAATCTGAAACTGCCCTAAACACCTTGGTGTGACAGCAGATTTTATTATTCAGTGAGAGATAGCTGAATATCTCAGCTAAATCAAGAAAATGTGAGTGGGCTGTGAACTGCTGAACACTTTTAGGTTGATCTTGAAATTGATATTGTCCCTTTTTAGAGCTCTTCTGCAAAAGGAAGAGTAAATCATTCTGTAGGGTTACAACTTGGGAGATTCAGAAGCCGTGGGGTCTGCAGCATGCCTCTGCCATACTTCCTGATGAATGCAGCTGTGGGATGTCCAGACTGGGATGTAAAAAATGACAAGGATGGCTGATGTGTCATTTTGTTCTTTTTTTTTTTAAGGTTTCTATATATATTCTCGTTGTTGGTCCAGAATAACCCCGCATGTGGTACTTCTCAGATGCATTGTAAGAGCCACTTGTGTGATGGGTTATTTGAAGAGGGCTACATTTTCCTGTAGCAAAAATGAACTTTGACTAACTAGCCAGCAATAAAAATACTTGGATTTAATTTAGAATTAACCCCCCTCCCCCTCCCCCCCAATGTAATTGCTGCAACAGTGCATCGAGGGCTGGAATCCAAATTAATAAATAGCAGCTCTTCAATACTGTCCTGAGAAAACTCACTTAAGTAAAAGGGATCAGTAGGGATTAAGCAATCCAGTATTTGACAGTTTGACAGTTTTATACCTACAGAACATTTCCCTCAGAACAAACCAGCTCTGTGAAAGAGTTACAGGGCCAGTCCTGCAGCACAAAGTTCAGCTTCCATGTGAGGAGGGGGTTTACCCTGGAGGGTGCATGAGGGAGACCCTGGATACCATGAGGGATGGGATTGATTGGAGGCCAGTTCTTAGTCAGGATTGTCAGGCAAAGGAGGGGACTGGTGGGATCTGTTCATAGCTGCTGCTGGCACCCAGCCTGCCTGGCCATCCTCCAGGCTGCTGGGCTGGGTTTCACCCCTCAGATTCCCTGAGACCATGGCCCACCCTCTGAGCAGCTCCTGTTCCTCAAAGACATGGGGAGACCCCATTGGGAAACATGCAGGAAGAGGGTTTGAATCCTGTGGGGAGGAGAGGCCAGCTGGGCTCCCTGCAGCTGGGACTAGAGCTGCTGGGTGCTGAGCCAGAAAGGAAAAGGGTGCCTGGTTCTGGGATGTGGGGCAGGTCAGCATTTGGCATCTCCTTAGCAGAACGAGAGCTTTGCTCTTCCTTGTAACAGTGAAATGCTGTTCTGGACTCTGGAACTGCAGAAGAGCAGTTGTTGGCTGTGGAAATCCCTAAGGCTTTTGCAAAAAGCAAAACCACACAGAAACACCCAACCTGACAAATTAAAGACATCTGGGTCCAGAAGGGCAGCCCATTTTCAGCAGTGCTGCTGATCAGTGGCCCAGCTGGATTAGGTACCTTCACAGGGTGCCAGCATCACTTTGCAGCCTCAGGGCTTCCTGAAACAGCCCCAGTGCAGAACTGAGGAACACAAACCTTCAGCTCAGTGGAATGAGCAATAAATTGGTTCTTGGGTGTCCTGGCTGGTTCAAAGCAAAACCAATCAGCCAATGTCTTCAGTATCCAAATCCTTCTCCAAGTGGCCATGTCTTCATCCCTCCGTAAAAGCTTTCACAGATGAAGTTTCACATGAAAATTGTTTCTCTTCCAGCATGTTTTTAGCATCACTGCATGGAAAACTGTGACACTTTCATACATTTCTTGTGTTTTATTAATAAAACACAAAAGTTTGGGTGTTTTTTTACTTTTTGTTTGTTTGTTTTGGGGTTTTTGTGGTTGCGTACCTTTTTTGGTTTTCATTTGTTTGAACCTTTAAAGTTTTAGAAGCTGGTTTAAAATTTAAAAAGCAATGAGAATGAGCTCCTCAGCTTGAATCTGTGCCTTGGCAGGAGAGTTCTGTACCACAGTTGGACATTTTTGGGTGTAACAGTACGGGAGAAGAGAATTGACCATATTTGTTTCTTCTGGGTCTGGTAGCATATTGCTCATCTGATCTTCAGAAAGCATTTATATAAATGGACTTTTGCCAACTTTTGGAAAGGATTTACGTGCAGCTGGCTCCTTACATGATTTTCATACAGAGTGTGGGGCCCTCTTTATCTCCTCGTACCCCCCAGGATGTTCTTCATGGGAGGGAGGCATAACAGTTGTTTTCATTTTCCCTTTCCCTTATTTCTGGTTCAGGCATCAGTGTGACCAGAATTAAGTGCAAGAAAAGATGGACATCTGGAGAGGAGATGGGACTTTGGGATATCCTTGGTTGTATATTCATTGCAGGAGCAGAGCAGATTGGCTGTGAAGGGCTCAAATTCTATTTTTTATTATTCTTCTGTGATAATTTCACTCCTGTTTTGTGTTCTTTTTATGAATGTATGTAAAATAAAAAGCACATTTAGCTTAGAAATACAGTAATAGTAGCCGTGGGCTTTCAAGCCTGACCTTTTTGTTATTACTGAAAACAACAGCAAGTTCTCAGCACATTATTACTGCTATATGTATTTTTTTTCAAATCAAAATGCAGTTTTGCTGCAGGTGGGCTAATGTGGATGCCAGCAACTAAATAACTATATCAGGAAAATAATTTTTAAAGAAATTGTAATTTTTTTTTTCCTGGTTGAATGCTGTTGGCATTTGCAGATGGGTTGGTGCCTAAGCTGAATCACAGTGAGGCACCCCACGTTTATTGTACCAGATGTAAGAGACAGGAGCTCTCCTCACGACCTGCTGCATGGTTTTGAGGCATTGTTACAATTTTCTGGGTCAACTTTTCTTCCCACCTATCATCTCTCTCATCTGTTTATACTTGAAGCTCTTAAAGGGAACTTCTCATATTGTGTTTGAACAGAGCCTGTGGTGGAGGAGGAAGAGAATTTCTAGCTTGGCTGAGGCTGCAGGATGCAAACATAATATAAAACCTTACAAATAATGGCAAGTGATAAAAGTACATAGAATAAAAGATAAGCTGTGTTAAACATTTTATGTAGATCTAATCAAGCTTGGCTTTATGGCACAAAGGCTCCTTCCTTTCACTTTATAAATACTTTCTAAGAAAATCCTGTGACCTGTTTGCTGCACAGATTCAATCAGATACAATCTGTCCTAATACTGGACATCAGGACAAAAATGGGACAGTTAAAAGCACATTTATTTTTTCCTGCATGCGTGATTCCTAAATTTAAAAAAAGCTTCCTCCTCTTGCCTTTTCACAAGTCTATAGTCATTATACTGTGTCTAAACCAGATGGAAGAATATATTAAAAAATGTTTTTAAACCACAGATTGAAAAATGGTGCCAGGATTTTCAGCCAAAAATGTGGCACTGATTCTAAAATCTGTTGACAATTTTAGAAAGTTTTCTTTTGGCAAATGAGCTCCATTAGTGTCTTTTCTTTCTTCCAGGAAAATAAGAAAAACCTTTATCTGAGTCATAATTTAGCTAGATTCCAACCCAGATTTGAGAATATCAGCATAAATGTATTAACTTTCTTCAGGGTTTGGAGTTGGGACATTAACAGACTCATCCATAACACGAGAAAAACACAGTTAAAGGCCATGGTTGTCTCTTATGCCTAATAGTGGGTCTTACCACAGATCTGTGCTTCCAGGATTTTAACTGCAGCCATTCCAGTCCAGTCTCAGAAAAAACTATTTAGAATTTAAATTTTGGCTCTTCTTTCCAAATGAGGACAGTCAGCATCACACATACTTGAATTGATATTTCTTCTTACATTGGACTGAGCAATGAAGTTCACCATGAGGCTGCTTTCTGAGCATGCAGTTCTGTGTGGAGCACCAGACATTCAAAAAACATCTTTGTAAAAGTAAATCCATTTGAAATACCCTTGAGAGAAATAGAAGAAACTCTGAATACCCCCAATAAAAATAAACACTTTTACGTTTCCCTTTAAATAATTGTACGTGTTATAACTGGAGAAAAAAATATTATTCCTACTTCACTATATGCACTATAAGGGCATATGTTAAACTTCCATCCACATCCATATATTTTTTATATATCCCTATAAAACCTCCATCCATAAAATGGCTCTTCTCCCACAAGAGTGAGCTTATGCCAAATTTTTGCTCCCTCCGTGCTGCTTCCAGGGGTTCCAGCGAGGCTCTTTGAGGTGCAGCATTCCCTGCTCACCTGTTGGCCATATGTGCATTGGGCTCACCTCTGGGCTGACCTGATAACAGCCTTCAGAGTTTCCAAATTTGGGCCTTATAAGGGCAGTGAGTTGCCTTAAACACCAGTGCATGGGGTTCTAAAGAGGCTGCTATTCTATGCATTGCACTGTGAAATATTCCAGCAGATCCCTTGAGTGCCAAGTGTTTCAGCAAGGCTTTAAATATCTTTAAGGGAGTTTTTTGGAGCAAGGTTGTTCTTTACTGAGGAAACACCTGTTATCCACATTTTATGGGTAGGTGGTGAGCTCAGAAATGATGCTGTTTGCAGAGAGTTTGGGGAATAAAGGGCCTAACTATTCCTGCAAGCCTTAATCATGTGCCATATCTCCTGTTCAGCCTTCCTTGGGGGGTTTGTGGAAGGACTCAGGTGATCCTTAAGGACAGGTTGCAGAGCAGTGAATAACTGGTGTAGCAAAACAGAAAAGCACTCAGATGAATGAGGTGGGAAGAATTTCTGACTATTTCTGTGTAGTGTTATAGGATGCTGCTTTTTGTGTTTTCCACAGATCTTTTCAGTGGAGCCCTGACTTTGGTGAATGGGCCAGACCCATGGCCCTGTCCCTCCTTTGAGGGAAGCTTGGGAATGTCAGATACGGGATAAATGACAGGAGAGTTGCAAGAGGCTGTGCTCTGAGCTGGTTCACAGGGCTGGAGAAAACTTTCAAGTGAATTCCCTGATTCTAAACCTGGGCTTTATGCTGGAGAAATCCAAAATTGGTGGCAATCTGCTTTTCCTTGGAGAGATGCTGAGGCTGAAAGGTGTATCCAGGGTGGGCTGCTCTGCCAGGGGCACTCATCTGGAGCAGTGGATGAAGGTGAGGTGTCCTTGCATCTGGCACACAGCAGTGCTCTGGTGTGCTCTGGAAGGTGTCAGCAATCACATCCCTGTCTTTCTGCATTCCTGAGACTTGTCTCCTAGCCAATAATTTTTTCAAGTTCAATCAGTAAAATGGTTGATTCTCAGCACTGAGCTTTTCTGCACTCAGTGATTATTTGCCAGTTGTGACAGTTCTGTGGGGTTTTGTCCTGGCCAGTAGTCTCAGCAGATGCATTGTGTTGACTTCCTGAATCCAATTTGTAACAATAATGTTTTTTTCATACTGTGTTTCTGGAACCAATTTGCTTGCTTTCCCTTCCCCATCTCCTTCTCCCAGGACACCCCAGTGAGAGCTCTGCCCTGCACACTCCCAGTCCCCTTCTGTTTGCCTGCTTCCACTGCCTGAATTCCCATGTTTTGGGAATAGATTTATGGGAGACGATTGTAGACACTAAAAGTCATAGATAGACTAGCGAGAATCTTGGGCAGCTTTTCTACGTGAACCTCTCCTGCTAAAAAACAAAAGCCCAAATGTAAAATTTCCTAAGCTGCTTGATTTATTTGATTCATTTCCTCCTTCTATTCAATTTCAAAGCCATTTAGGAAAACCGTTTGCACAAACATTTAAGTTCTTTTTAACTAAAGTCAACCAGTGTGTTTTTTCAATGAGCTGGAGCTCATGAGAAAGATTCAAACATCAGCTGTGTAAAGAGGGCAATTAGTGTTTGTACAATATATTGGAAATTAGCCCGAGACACACTGGAATAATACATGTTTTACACATGTATATTTTTCATCCAGTTCCATGGTTTGTACTAGATCCTGACACAGATAATTCCAGAAGCTACCAAATGAATTCAGACTGAGAAAGAGTTGCAATTATTTATAAAAAGAAAGGGTTTAACTGTAATGTAGTTGGTTTTGCTCTGTATATTTGGTCACTTGAAGGAAAAGCCTTTCCTCCTGCTGTAGTATGTCAAGGAAGCTTATCTGCATGTAAACAGCAAAATGAAACATCTCTTGTGTTGTAAGGGGTTGAACTTCTCTAGTTTAGGAGTTGGGCATTTCTAAAAATGTACTAATTATGTCATCCTGATAACAGGAGATAATCCTCTCACTTTGTCACGGAGTGATACTTTTCCATAGATTTTAAAGCTGTCACAGGAGTAGGAAAAAGCTGTCATACTTATAGGAATCAGTGGAAAAGTTTTATTTTAATAACTGTTGGGGGAGCAACTGTCATGTTATCTGCATTAAGGATTGTGCACCCATTATCAGGAGTGCTTTGCCCACAGTTTGATAGGAATTCGGGTCAAGAGAAGGACCATTTTCCTGAAGGGGAAGAAAGAGGCTTTGTTGATACAACCATGGTTGGAGTACCAGTTAAAAACTTTGGAGTATTTTCTGAAAATAGGAGTACACCTATAGCTATTAAGGAAAATACTATTTTTTCTTGTAATAATTTAGGGTGTAATTCTAATAGGACAGATCACAAAACAAAAGAAATTACTTGTGAGGCCCTGGTGCTATAATGAACACAAATATACTTTCTGCAGTTGATTATGTTAAAGTATTTGTTGTTTATATGAATTATTGTGGTGTATATAGAGCAGAACCTTTCAGGAAGACAAACTAAAACTTTTGTTTGTTTCTGCAAGAGAATTCCCAGGAGTCAAAGTCCATATGGAGTCTTGGATGCAGGAGTACAACAACTTGCCTTAACATGTAGAAGAGAGCATATGGTTTTGGTAATAGGTTAATAAGAGCAATTAACCTTGTAGTGCACTCATTTGTTGGTCTCAGTTGTTTATAAACTGGGTAATAAAGATATTTTAACATCCTATAGTTTTATAGGAGATTAAGTGAAATCAGGCTGTATTTTTCAAGTTTTAATGCCAACAGTACTCAGGTGATACTGTGATAGAAACAAAATTAGTGGAGTAGACTATTCAGAGTACCCTGTGGTGTGTCCAGCCAATGGATATCATCACAAATGTTGAAATACATAGAATAGCTTAGAGAAATACAAACATATGCTAAAGGTTTTCACTAGCAGAGGAGCTGTTGTCCTGGGATGCAGTCACAGATCTGTCACTCAGCTTGCTCTTGTCACCTTCCAAAGACTGTAATGTGAACTGTTTCCAGGCTTTACATATGTAGAAAAGAATTTCAAACTTACCTTTTTTCTTCTTGAGGATGAGCCTCAAAGAAGAGCACACTAGAGAATCAGCAAGCACGGTCATTGCTTTATCCTGTTTGTTTTGAAGAACTTCCTGCAGAAGTCCCAGTTTCTGTGTTTGCCTGGCAGACAGAATCAGTGGGTACAGATGAGCAGGTTGGTGTTGGCCCCACAAAGTGCACCCACAAGAAAAAGCCATTTTTACTTCACTCTCTGTTGGCTCCTCACCTTCAGGTGGTGCCATTTGCTGTCCAGTTGGGCACCTTGCTGCAAAGACAAGTGACACCAAGGGTTGTGTGATTTTGTTTTGTGAGTTCTTTGGGTTCTAGGCTGGTGGTGATGGGAGAAGGGATGGTTTCACCATTATAATAGTTTTTTATTTAATTCTATAACTTGTATCAGTCAGCTTTTTGGCCTCCTGCTTTTGTGCAATATTTGTTTTGCAAACTTCTGCCTACTTATTTGGCTACTATGTTATTATTCTGGAAGAACCCTCTAAATCAGCTCATCTGTAGATTTAACTCGAGCATGTAAAGGATGATATATTGTGGTTATTGGTTTTGTCTGTCCTTTCTGATTATCTGATTTTTACATTATATTTTGGTATCAGCTATTTTAATATATTTAGCTGATGATGACCCAAATGAGCTGTGATTCTTTTTCTTTATCATGAATTTGAACATCAAGACAATAATTTCTTTCTTTAGGTTTTCTTTAGAGGCTTCCATGAAACCTTTCTATACAAATTTGTGGTTTCATTTTTTTCTCTTTCATTGAATTGACTGAACAATGTATTTGCTGGTGCAGCATTCACCAAAGATGAGGACTCTTTTGCTTTATTAGAATTGACAGTGTTTAAACAATACTAATTCTCATACCCAGCTGGCTTTTCAACTGATTTCTGTGCTCTCTATTGCTGTGTAAAACAAGCTGGAACATTAATGGCATCTTGCACGCTACTCTCTGGAGACCTACTTTTCTTTAGAGAAAAGTCAAATAAATGTGATTGTTTCGCCTTCTATTTTTTTTTCTTTCTTTTCAAATGATACTTTATTGTACTGTCAAATTTTGTACATGTTACAATACTAATTTTCAAGCACATAATTTTTAAAAGTAGTCTTCATTTTATAGCTAGATTTACTGGTTTGCTCATTTTTAAATAGAAATAAATGCCTTCATCTAAACCAGAATATACTAGCTTTAAAAACACGTTCAAGATGCACATGAATGTGCTATTTTAACCCAGCTAAAATGTTGTATATTGAAAATGTGTTTGCTAAACAGCCAACAAACATTTGCAGATGTTAATCATTTGTTCAGCCTCTCACTTTTAACAGTATTGAGTATTCTTCATGGGAGAGAAGAATTTTTCTAGCCTATAAATATAAATATTTAAGTCATGCATTTAGACAAGCCCAAACCCTAAAACATTTGCTCCTGAAGGATGTTTTTTTTCTGTTCTAGAACAGCCATCTGTGATGGGCTGCAGCCATTGCTGAGGTGACCATTGCAGCACAAGTCTCTCCTTCCAATCCTTCAGAGGCTGTTTAATTTCATATACATTTCAGTTCATTGTGAAATAGCAACTTTCTGAAAACCAAACTTGATTCTTGTCCCTTGCACCTCCCCCAAATACTCAGCCCTGCAGCAGGGGTAAGGATTTGGGGTGCTCAGTTGTCCTGGTCAAATGAGGGCAGTGACCTCTCATAAATTACTGGCCAAAGCTGGGGGGTTGGAATTGATATTTAACTTTAAGGAATCAGTGTTTTCTGAAGAAACTTTACCTTCTTGGCTATAATAGCTCCTCCTATAATGTTTTGCACAGAAGTCAGTGGCCCTGTAAAAATGTGTGCCAGTATCTGTGTCCCACAGTGCCATGACACTCCATGTTGTGCTTATTACAAAGTCACTTGGAAGCATTGCAGGGAATATTTTCTAAATAAAGAATGTTTTGATATCACAGTATTCCATTTAAGCAAATTTTTTTCCTAATTTTCTACAGCTGGTCTAAAACCCCAGAAGAATGGAAGTTTCAAAAGACAAGACAGACGTGGCTTCTCCTGCACATGTATGATAAAGAGAAGGTTTGTATTCATGCTGCTTTTTCTCAGAACAAATATGATAGTCTTATACATTAGTTACAGCTATTTTTTATTAACCAAAATTTCCTAGTACTAGCCATGCACTTGTCTCATAATTTTTTAATAACTTACATATTACTTTGTTTTTAACCAAGATGCTGAAGCATTTTAATTGCTTGTCATTGATCTTTTTATTTTGTTGGTGAGCATTGTCCTGTGTGTGCTAGATTTTTATACTTGATGTATAAAAAGCATAAAGGGAGCAGATTCATTATTTATTTAAATCTGGAGTTTGCTGAGAATTTGATTCATATCCTTAATTTGAATTTCCTAATGCGGAACCCAATACTGCAAATCACAGCTCTCATATTGTTTCAGATACCTCTGGCTCCATAGAAGATGTACAGCCATATTGCCAAGATGTTAAAATAGCTCTCATTTAAATATAAGTGAAACCTGATGTTGATTGTGAAAAGCATAAAGTATAACCAGAAGCCAGGCTTGAATCCATACTGAAATCCATTCATTTCATAACTTAAAAAACAATATAAATTGAATTTCCAATAAGTATCTGAGCATAGTGGTATCAAATGAGGGTGTCAGGTCATTCCTTTTGTGGTGCAGTAGAACAAACCTCTGTCCAGTTGCACAGTGCCTCACTTATTGGTTCATTTTGTTGACATTCAGTTGTGCTGATTTTTTTGTGTGCACTTGAACATTTACTCATACCAATCGTCCTGACCCAAATTAGTCAGCAGCTCTTAGGCCAATCACCTGACATTGGGTGTTACCTTTTTAGACAGCCAGATAATTAACAGCAGAGTTTCATGAAGGCAAAAATGTTCATATGATGTAAATACTTTTAAAAGATGGATTGCAGAATGCAAATTTGAATTTGGTTTCTGGGTTGTTTGCTCTGTCTTCTGTTTTTTAAGAGTCTCCTTTAAAAGTCTTTATCAACTTTTCAAAATCATATTTGCTCTTCAAAGCCACCTAGAAATTGTTTGGCAAGCAGAAGGATGTTTTTGCTTTTTTTACCTGTTTACTTTGGGATTTGTGTTGAAATATACTGGGACACAATGAACTGTAAGTAGCATTTGTTTTATGTGTCAAAGCACAGTTTAACTCCTTATTTCTCAACACTGAAATGAAATTTCCTTTTTCTTAGAATTCGTATGGAAGTGCCCTGATTTATTTAAATTCACATATTTTGTAGTTTAATAATCAGAGGAGCATTGAATATGAGCTTCAGAGAATGATTAACATCTGCATCCAGATGCACTGAAGTTAGTAGAACTGCTCAAGTGCTTATAATTAAGCATATGATGAAGTCTTTCTTCATCAGTACCATAGGGAGGGCACACCCAGCTTCTTTTGAGTGTTTTTTTATACCCAAATTCAGCTTCCTGTCCATTACAGAATCAAATCTGTTGGCAATCCAAGCATGACTAACATGCAAAAGGAGACATAAGTTTCTTTTCTTCCTAAGCCATGTCTTTGATCTCATGGTGTCACTTGGATGCCTCCTGAAGAGCCATGCAAAGGCCTGAATTGAGTTTCTTGTACTGATAGGCCTCTTTCTGTAAGTGGAGGTTCTAAAATTGTAAAATTGTTTGCTATATAAATGGGTTTTTATGCTCCTTTAAAATGCATCTGGTGGCTGGCTGACAGCTTCCAAGCCAGGCCTGTGTACCTATGGTGTGAATCCTTCTCCAGCACCCAGGATAAAATAAACACTAGGTCATTTGTTGGTCCTTTATCATCTGGCACAGCATTTTTAGGAATTTTCTAGATCAGTCTTCAGCTTCTGGACTTCGGGGCATGGTGGGATGGCTGAAGCTTCCTTGGAAGGTGACCCAAAATGCAGCCTGGCAATGAGCTGAGCTTCTCTCTGCTGGTGGCTGTGTTTGCTTAGCAAAACACGTGGGTGTCTGCAGGTCTCCAGGTCTGAAAATACAGAGTTGCAGGGGATAATTTAAAAGTGATGATTCTTCTTTTCCTGGTACTCTTTCGTAGTGTTTCCCTCCTTTTCCCAAAGACAGGAGTTACTTCACTTGGGATTATTTCCATATTAAGCAGCTCCAGTGCATAGTAGGAAGTCAGGACAGTGGCAAGATTGGTGTGTGAGAGAGAAAAAGAAACAAGAAAAAGGTCAAAACAGTTTAACAAAAGAATAATAACAAAATCCTGTAAGCCTGGCTTTGACTTCCAGAGCCGTGCTGGGAGATCTTGATCTCCAATTTCAAACCAGCCTTGAACTGACCTTGGAACAAGGATTGTGTTCCTCCCTGGAAAACCTTGCCAAGACCCCTGAAATTACCACTTTTGTACTACTGTGTTTGAAGAATTAAAATTTGGATTTCATTAACTTTCCTTGTGGGTTCCAGTCCTTGCTATGGCTCTACTGTCTGTGTAAGTCAGGAGGAAATAGGATCTTACCTTGCCCACAGGGTGCTGTGTTGTGAGCTCCTAATGAAATAAACCTCAGAGCTGTGTTATGTTAAAGGAAAAAAATCAGGCTTTTTGAACACCCTTAGGGCCAAATGCTAAATGTTTTCTAGGCTTCAGGCAGCCTCATGTAAAGTCTGCACACTTAGGGTTTCTAAATTTAGAGCAGGCTTTCAATTGCCCCCTCAAGCGTTTTGCTTAAATGATACAATAATAACTGCTTCCACAGGTATGTCTATGCCATGTGCTCTGAGAACAAGAGTTGTAAATTACAGAGATAATTTAACCAAGGTTTGAAACGTGGAGATGTTGCTGGCTTTAAAATCTCAGTACTGAGTATCTGCATTAAAGGAACACTGTCACGCTGGAATTGTTTATGTCTAAATGGGTTCATCTGTTATTAGTACCAGCTTACTGTGAGTGAAAACTTTACAAAATATAGATATTTTTCACTGTGTTGATTTGTATAGTATAGCAACGCTTCATATATCATCCATGTCAGTGTTAGTCATTGTAAAATTAATATTTCTTTTGTAACTGCATTGTTTCTTTAATGCAAGAGTGTTTGTGTGAAGAATTAGAAGGTTTTCCATAATGTACAAGTTATGAGGCTGAACACAGACTTAAGTTTTAATTTATTGCTTTGTAATACCCCTAATTGATGAAGGCAGTGTTGGAATATTCTTTCTTCCTCTTCTTTTGGAGCGATAGAAGTTTTAGTGATCAAAGTTCTGCTGCCAAATGTCCATGGAGAAATAAGTTGTAAATTAAGTGTCTGTTGAAGCTCTGTCTTCTCTGAAATGTTGATACTTTGCAGAATTGAAACCGCCCTCGAATAATTAGTCTCGAATCCTTTAAATACTTACGTATGTGTTTAACTTGACTCATGTCAAGTTATATGTGTAAAGTTAAACATGGAGAAACATATTTGCAGGATGAGATCATTTTAACATCTCATGATTCACAACAAAAAATATCCTGTTATCGGCTGAAACCTGTTCCACAGATACACAACATGAAGTTAAGATCAGCGTAGGTCTGTTCACCTATTCCTTTTGAAAGTACTTCAGTATGAAGTACTGAATAAATCATTCCAAAGTCCTTGCTAAGTTCTTGTCAAGATTATATAATGATCATTTAAATTGTATGTTGTACCAGATAAGCTAAAACTTGATCTCTGACTAGTTAATTAGAAAGGGAGTGAAATGTGGATAATGCAACTGTAGATGACTAAAGTGCTTTTAATGTTAGACATGTTGGTAGAGCCTATCAGTTTTAGTCAGCATGATTTTAAAATTATTTCCATATGTCTGAATTTCAGTTTGTTTTTCAAATTAAATTCTGGTCCTTTGTATAAGCATTCTGTCAAAGTGTGCAGTGGTGGGTGGTATCTCATCTTAGCAAACAAATTTTGGGTAAGGGCGAGGGAAGTTCCAGCAAAATTCTTCCCTCAGACATATGCATGCAATTCTCACTGAATTTAGTAAGATTTACATGTGTGTTTCCAAAAGGAGGGTTTGGCTAATGTGTTTTCTTTTTTTTCTTCCACCAACCCTCAGAGCCTTGGGCTCCCTGTCAGGCAGTGTTTGCATTTGCTGAGCAGCATTTCCACATCTGCTGAGCATTTCCTCTCAGATGCTTTGCCCATCCGAGCACATGACAGTCCTCTCACCAGGGTCCATCCCTCCTGGCAGCTTGAACCTTGGCAGGAAACATTTCCACTTGGATTTCCACTTGAAGCTGGACCTTGGCAAACACCAAAGCCTGTGTCATTGTCCCAGTTGTCATTCAGGTGATGCTGTGATGTGATTGTGAATACATATTGAGAGGTGAAAATAAAGCTGGTTTTGCCTTCCTTTTGTTTTTTCTTTCAAGGTTCCAGACAAGTATTTCACCATTTTACTGGATTATCTGCAAGGGCTTCAGGGCAGTGCACGAGACAAAACTGTGCAGAAAGCTGAAGCTTTTATGAAGGAATTTGATGGTTCTGATGGAGAAGACCCAAGCCTGCTGGAGAAGTGCGAGCGCATCAGACAAGTTCTGCAGCTGCTGTCCTGAGAGTACTTCTGTGTCATAATTGTTGCCTGGTGGAGGGAAGGAGAGGATGTCACACACAGAGGCTGTAAAGGACTTGTAAAGATACTGCTTAATTTTATACTCATAATTTTTTTCCAGTTGAAAATATTTATCGTGTTTGGAGCTGATGAAATAAAAATAAAATATACAGCCCATAGTCTTGCTATTAATCTTACTGCACCTCTTTAGAAAAATAAACCTCTCTCCCTCTCATTAGTTTTTCTCCATCTCCCCCTCTAATTACTGTTAAATATGAGGAAAACTGCAGTTCTTAATAAGGAGAGCAAAGGAACCAACATAAAGCCTGGAGGGTCTTTTACAATGGCAGCTTTTAAAATGAGAGTACAGTACAGTGCGTGCTCAGCCAGCTGTAATCTCTCACTTTCAGCTTCAGAAGGATGTCACTTGGATTTGGGAAAGATCATTTTCAGTCTGTTGAACATGGGTTGTACAACACTGTTGCTTATTAGTTCTTCACACGGTGATCTGGAGATACCATCAGCTTTGTTAGTTTTCCTTTTATATTTTAAAGTTTTCAAATGCATTAGGGCAATTGTTTAGATAATGCACAGATGGGTGCAGATCAAATCCTTGACTATATGTGGTGAAATCATCAAACTGTAGCTAAACTTACCCTACAGTCAGAAGTGCTGTGCTGTATCCAGGCTGCCAATATTGCATTTTCCTCTTCCTCCTGCAGCTGGTATCCAAAAGAGTTAATTCATGTTCATTCCTTTTGGCATGGGACATTTGTCTCTTATGAAGGTGCTGAAAATGAGGCTTTCAAGTAAAAACCAAGGACATTAATTACTCAAAGTTGGATGATTGGCTTATTTAATAACACTGGTATTCAGACAGAGTTCTTGACCTGATTCTTTAATGTTTCTGCAAACATTGTTCATACTTTATTAATAACAACTATATGAAATGTGTGGTGTTTTAGAAGAGTGGCTGTCTTTGGGAATTACAGCTTTAATTTGGGTGGGTGAAGGAGGGGAGGATCCATGGATATGCAGGCCTGATTTTCCAATAAGAAGCATTTGAGTGGATTTGACAGCCTTCATAGTCATGGCTTAGTACAAATCTTTAAAAGTATGAAAAGTATTTCTGATAACAAATAACTTATGCTTTCCGACTTGCTGAGGAGGATGTTTTCAGCCAAAAAAGACTAGAAACCAGCATGCCCTCCTCTAAAAGAATAACTGGGATGGAGTTTGGCACAATTTGGGCAGAATTGAGCAGCAGTGTCCAGGTTCTTCACTGAGCTGCTGACAGTGCCTCAGGGCACAGCTGGATGAGGGCTGCAGAGGAGGCAGAGCCAAAGCCTTTCTGAGGTGTATAGCACTGATCTTCCAGTGAGAAACCTGGTGAAAAGGATCTGTAATAAAAGGAAGTGATCCTGACATTTAGTGAACTCATAAAGATCATTGGGTCCTATATTTTACATGTGAGAATATGCAGCTGGGAAAACCTGCTGTCACTCCAAGCAGAAGCTGATACTTGTTTCTTTCCATGAGGGAAAATAGGAGTTTCTCAGGGATGAAGTTTTCAAAGTATCTTTTTGTGAGTTTATCATTGCATGTTAGATGTCAGAGAAGAATTTTTGTTCTCCCTCAAGATATTTGAACATTGCCACTTGATTTCTCTGTCACACAAAAATGTGGGCCCTCATTGTGCACTTAACATATCTTCTAGCTTAAAAGCACAAGCACATTGCAACTGCACTTTGGAAAAGAATTGTAAAAAAAGATTATAAAGGTAAGATCTGGGCAAAAATATGGGAACTTTTTATGGGTTTGATGTATTTGGCAAGATTTGCCTTTCTTGGACCTGTTCTGACTGTGTATAAATGCTGACAAATCTGTAAGGAGAGAAGCTTTGTTGATCAAGAATGTCATGTTTCATTTTATATCAATTAATGTTAAAAGCACACAAGGCCTGTCAATCTGGGGGCCACATGAACAGTAGTATTTGCAAAAGAACAGTTAGAGCCTCTCACCAGCACAGCAATAGACCCCTGGGAATAGATCCTGCTTTGCTCTCCTCTTCCTCAGCTGCAGTTCCAGTTTCCCTTCAGTCCCACTGATTGCTGGATGAAGGTGTTGGTCCTGGGGCTCTGCTTCTTGCAGTTATGGAAAATTCAGAAGCTACAGCTGAAGATAATTGCTGCTGTGGTTGTGTTTGGCAGAGAAAACAAAGCACGGTGCTTCCTGCCACGTGCCTTTGGGTGTAGGTACTGTGCAATGGTCAGAGGGGTCTTGAAATTGGGAAAAAGATTCGTAAAACTTCTGCTTGGTGGTACTGTATCTTGCATATCAGAGCTCCATATGAAATATTCTAAGAGTTGTCTAATACTTGATGTTGTAGTGCAAATAGAAAAGGACACTTCAATTGCATTTCATTTTTTTACTTTGCGCCTTTTCTTCAAGAATCTTCAGCTGGTTGGCAAACAAGTCATCTTCACAACAGCCAGGAAAATGCAAGAACACACATTTTTGGGAGATCTGTATTGCTAGGCCTGTTTAAAAGACAAGACTGTGAGGACCCAGAGAGCTTATCCAACACACTGCAAATGCTGTTGTGCCTCTGGCAAGCAAATCTTGCTTTGTCCATGTGCTATCCACCACACCAGCCTTGGCTTCCTGCTCAGCCTGGCATTTTCATCCCTAGATTTACATTATGTGATGAGTAAGTCTAGAAAAATCTCCATCTTGCATTTTAAATTATTTATCTTAAATTATTAAGTGTGCAGTCAGTTACTGAATTCCTGTAGCTGGTTGGAGCTGTGAGGGAAGATGCAATCTGGCACTTTATTCACTTTTTGTCATTTAGTCATGTACAGTTTTCAAATCTCAACATTGTTTGTATCTTAGGCAATCATATGGGCACAGATAGGACAAAATCATGTCTTTGCCTCTGCTTGAATCAGTCTGCTGTGTTAATAAAAATTGCATCCCAGGCTAGAAGTAACAGTGTGTGCAGAATGACAAATTACATCTTCATCTGCCTGTGCTGATTCTAGTCGAGTTAATCTGCATTGTGTAGCTCTGGCTAGCAGAATGCATGTCCTGAGAGAATGCTGAAGTCAGAACTTGCAGGCAAAATAAAGGAACACTAATTACTTAGAATTGCTTAAAGCTGGAACTGTGCCTCTAATGGAAGTACTAATTACTCAAAATTTGACAGTGGAAGAAGTTCCCTTTAATTTGGCTGATCCTTGCTATGGGTTGTGTGTATCTGTTTGGTTCTCCACTGTCTGCCCATGATTTTAATTTGTTATCACCATTGTAAAATTACTGTGTAAATGAATTCTGCTTGTATTTGGAAAAGGCTTCTTGGAGTTGTTGAATGTATAGTTTATTTCCTTATTTCCTCTTACTGGAAAACTGCTCTGCTGTATTTCTCCTCATTTTAAAGCAAGGTGAATATTGACTCATCCCCCATTATTTCAAATACCTTAGAAATACACGTCTGTGGTTTGAGCTTGGGGGTTTTGGTTTTGTTTTGTGGGTTTTTCTAAATTTTGCCATTGAGTAAGGCAAGTAAAAAAAAATTAAATTTACTCCCATTTCTGCAAATCAGTGTCAAAAACAACAATTGCAAAAGAGATTTAAATTGCGAATTCAAGCACTCAGAAAATTAGAAAACATGAGAATGGAAATTGTCTGTGTAATTTAAATTTTACTCCTTCATGCATATGTGGTAGGATGGAACTTCTTAATTATGTCATCAGGGTTGTGTTTTCCTTTGTGTGCAACTGGTAAGTTATTTATTCAGTGTTTTCCTTGCAGTTCTGCTGCTCTTCTCATTTTCAAAGGTAGGTCTACAAAGCAGTCCCAAAGCCAGAGAAGTAACTTTGCAGTTGGGCTTTGATCCTGCCCAGAAATAAGTAGGAACTTTCCTATTCCTTTGGTGTAGGAACTAGTCATAGATGTTTCATCACAAATGTTCCCTTTAAAACATGTTTTAATGTTCTGATTCATTTACAGTCAAAATACCGAATTGATGTTACTTAATTTAAATCCAGTTTTGTTGACATAAAACTTTCCAGTGGCTTATTCTGGTTTAGCCTTTGGTTTCCTTTTATGTCTTCCTTTCTGTACAGCTGAATGAGCTTGTTATTTCTGTCCCTGCAAATAGGAATATTAGTTGTTTACAGTGATCCCAGTCATACAAGGACACAATTAAATGTCCTTGCCTGTTCAGGACAAGCTCATTTTCACAGTGATTTATAATTATGTTCTATTTTAAATTCTTCATAAGAACCTACATAGTCAACAACTTAATGCGGTTTAAAATAATTATTATTTTTAAGTATGGGGGTTTTTTTCCTCTACAAGAAGCAGGGAATAGCAAACTAAATAAAACTAATTAGTAAATGGGGGGGGGAAGGGCAGAGCAAAACAGTGGTTTATCTTTCTTTGTCAAAACAAAGCTGAATAAGAAGCTTGTGCTACTAAGAAATTTTAACTGGAGTTGCAGACATAGAGGGAGGGCCCTCTGGGTACAAACAGAAGAACACTCATACAGTTGCTCATATTGATTTTTTTTTTCCTTACATGCAGAAAATTTTTGGCATTCCCCAACAAAACCCACTAAAACACCTACGTCAAAAAGTTAAATAGGTTTTAAAATCAAATCCTTAAAGGTCAAGAAATGCCACATGTATATAAATGGCCAGAAGTATTAAAATTCTACCTCTCTGTGCCTCCAGCCTGGAGACTGAATGAAGGGGGATTGTGTTAGAGGCAAACAAGCAAAAACCTCTAAATTATGTGAGCACATAGTTAAAATTGCCAGTTACTCTTGGTTCATAGGAATGTGAAGTTGCATTCCCTGTTAGCTTTAGTTATTCAGATTTTTTAATGAAAATTATTTTCTGCTAATTGAAATATCACATCTCTGACAACTTACATCTATTCTCCTCAAGCTCCCATGTGCACTTTATAAAGTTTTAAGCTGTGGGACACAGGATCTGTCACTCTCACTTGCCTACAAATAGCCAGACCAGCCACGCCACAGTTAAAATCACCATTTGCTGTTGAGCTCCTTTGGACCCAAAGGATGTTTGTCACTGTGTTTCCCTGCATTGGTCTGGAGGTACAGCAGGCTTTGGCAGCATCCTCTGTACCAAGCAGGCTTGCTTAAGCTCCATGAAATTGCCCAAATCTGGCCCAGTGGTGCTGCTGGTGGAATTTGCCAGGTGAGCAGTGGCGTGGGCCCATGAGCACCAGCTCACAGCTCCTTGGGGTGCTCAGCCCACGGCTTGGTGCCCTCTTTGCTTCCTGTTCTCACTCTTCAGCTGCTGGGAGTTGCCACTACTTTGTCTGCTTTCCATGGGCTTAATTGGACCAAACAAACTGTTCTAAAGCTATCTTGAGAAATTGAAGACTTCAGCTATGGTGTTTCTCTGGTAGCATAGATACGTGTAAACAGGCTTTATGGATTTCACATAGACAGGACCCTTTATTAGAAGCAGAAGCTCTTGCAGCATCCTGGAAAGGGCTGATCAACATCCTGATTTACCTTGTTAAACAGGCATGGTATTTCTGTGAGCTGTACCAAATAAATGCTCACAGATAGGCACAAGGACAGGCATCCAGGAAACCATGTATGGGCATCAACTGTGCCAGAGGGCAGGGATGACTGAGAAATGGAACCTCCTGAAGTTCCCTGGTTAAGGCAGAATGCCACCTGGCACAAGTCCTGGCTGCCATGAGGTTGAAAATAACAAATAGCATCCCTATTACATAAGGAAATCTTTTGTCCTTGTTTAAAGGGGCACTATGATATGCCGGAAAGGATAAATATGGAGCTTCTCTGAAATCTTGTGGTTAGTGCTTAGGGCCAAGCCAGCTGAAAATACCAGGGCTGACTGCAAGCAGGGCTCTGTGTACAAGCTGCTGGTATTTAACAGGCAAATTCTGGGTGAAATTCCAGTGTCTAAGCATGCTCAGCAGCAGCCTCAGCCCAGTTCACTGCACTGGTGACATCTCAGTTCCAGGAAGGGCTTTTACATCCTGTTTTGTGACTATGGTGTTACTACAACATAGATACAGGATTTGTGTGTTCAGAGCAGCCTCAGAACCTCTGGAGGGCTGCAGTCCATGGACCACCTGGGCTTCTTGCACTGAGTGTATAATGGAGCAGCTGTGAAGTGACTGTGGATGATCTTCAAACTCCCCCCAGCAGTGTGGTGGTTCTCACCCACCTCCCCTGCCTGCAGGTCACTCCCTGCCTCATGAAGGAAGTGCCTGCTTTGGTTTCAGTTTGAGAACTAACCTGAAGTGGTGGTAATGCTCAGGTTTTCCTTTGCAGCTCATGAGATGCTGCCTGTGATGAAGCTGCAGCCTGTGTCCAAGCCTGTTTCAGTGGCAGCTTGTCAAAGGTGATTTCTAGTTTGATTGCTCAGCTCTGCCTGTACCATCCTCTTTGGCTGGGATCCCTCTCAGGTCAGTACAGTTGTTACTTGTTACCCTTACCAAAAATTTTTGGCAGCTTTCAGTGCCTGCTGTAAGCAGAAGCATTCATCAGCAGATGGTCCTCACACTTCCCTTTTAGGTCCCCAGCTGTACCCACACCACCTCGGTGCTCCCAACTGTGCTTCCACTTTCTATCTTTGTGTGAAAAACTGCTTTCAGGTGCTTGGCACTTCAGCTGGGATAACAGGAAGCATTGAGGATTGAAAGATCTTGTAATTGTAGTTATAAGAATGGAACTATCCTTAAAATTTCCCCCACATTCTTTCAAGATGGCTCTGGGTTTTTATCCCACCAGCTGTTCCCTGGGGATGTGTCCAATCAAACAAATGCAGACCTTGCCTCTGGACATGCTTTTGTTTGGAAGAAAAGAGGCCACTCTAAACCTCATCCCAGACTGCTTGTCTTACAAAAATTGAGTGAGCTGGTAGAAATTATTTAAGCACTTGTAAAAGTGCCTGAGATGACTGAAAAGGAACCTTCAAACAGAAGGTGTCAGTGCCCTGGTAAGGCCTGGGAGGCTCTGCCTCTTGTTTGGACAGTGACACTTGTGTTGGTGCTTTCCAGCATCAGTCCATGTGTGTGCCTCCTGTGGCTCCTGGATGCAGCATCATGGAGGGTCACTCTCTGGGCTGTCCCTTCATGGAAACAAACACACACTGGCCAAATTACAGGGTTGTTCATGAGCCCCTGAACAGTGGGAGGGTGAACATGGTGAGGGAACATTGGCAGGGAGATGCTGCTCTTAGAAATTATTAATTCCTTGGAAAGGACACACACCTCAGTCAGAACCCAGACCACTGTCAGATAATTTTATGATTAAAAAAATGAAAACACTTTATATAATTTGAATTTCCAGTGCTTTTAACATTGTGTTTAATCTCAGAGATGGACATTCTGCAGTGGGCAGATGGTTGCATTATGAATATTGTACCAGCATCTTTCTTGCCTTCCTGTGCAAGCTCCTGAGCAGATTACAACTTAATTTAACTGATAGATGGAAAAGTTCAGCTGTCTAAATTAGCAAACAAGATGAGAAGGAAGACAGCTCATCAAAGTTAGGAAATGCATAAGTTAAAAATAGGACAGGTATTGCTGTCTGGATTCTAGGTCTGATAAAACTCACTCAAAAATTACCACCTGTGCAGCAATATGGCATGAAACAGCTCTCTGCACTTTACTGTGTTACTCTTCTTTTGAGCAGCCAGGTCTGCCAACTATAGAGCACGGAATGTGGAAGGAAAGCTACAGTGAACTTGACAATTATTTCCAGAGATTGGTTCAGTCCCAGAAAATATTTATTGGCTCGCTAAAAAAACCAGGGCTTCCCCCGTTGTTTTCTAAATCCTTTTTTTGTTATTACAGCTGTCTTTGGACAAAGGGAGGGGAAAAAAGTGACTGCAGAGAGCTCAGGAGCATATCTTTGACATTGTTTAATGAGAAAACAGTGACTCTTGTTGAATCATCCCACTAACACAGAGCAGACAAAGCATCTCAGTTCATTTTTGTTTGGTTTTTGTTTTGAGGGGTCCCAGCAGAAGCTGAAAGGGTGGCAGGTGAGCCTGGGTTTGTGCTGCTCCCCACACAGGTGCTGCAGGTGGTTTCTGCTCCTAGAGAATGAGAGGAATGTGACCAATGCTGTCCTTCTGCAAACAACACCTCCTCACTTTTCTGCTCTGCTTTTGACAGAGTTCCTTGCTAAAGGATCAGGATTGCAGCTGGCAGAACTATCAGTCAGCCTTTATTTGCATCGTTGCTGTGGGTCCTATCTCCCTCATAAAATTGCTTTGATGGTCAAATTAAACTTTTGACCTGCTCCACAGCTGAAGGCACTGCTGGTTTGGCCTGTCCAGAGGAGCACTCCAGAGGGTGCTGGGTGGGCTCTGTCACTGCTCCTGCCAAAGGTCACCTGAGTGCAGGTACTGGGGAGCAGAAACTCAGGTACTGGGGAGCAGAAACTTCACCTTTTAGACAGGAAACCAGTTTCACTGTAATGTGGAACTGTGTGCTGACTGAAACTGGCAGCAACAGTACACATGCCACAGAAGTTGCTGATACCTGTATTTTCTTTTTTTTTTTCTTTTTTTTTTTTTCTTTTTTTTTTTTTTTTTTTTTTAAGACTGAAAGGTATTTCAAGTTCAGCCAGTTACAGGAAGGTAATTAATGATCCCATAAAACTTTTTGCCACTGAGATTTGAAAATGACAAAATACCACACACTGCTACCACAGCCCCATGGATTAAAATGTGCTGTAATATTCAGAGTGGTTTTTTAATATGTGGAAATGATAAAATAATTGTCTCAGAGGAGGGCAGACAGATGTCTCAGCTGGCTTGTCTAGAAAATCCTGCCATTTCTCTCAGACATGACCTATACCTAGGTCATCCTGCCTTTCTTGCAACTCAACTGGATCATTCTGATGGGCACCAGCTTGACATAGCCTTGAAATGGGTTCAAAATCCAGCCCAAGCTGTTTTGTGGATAGAAGAAAGTAAAATGCTTGTAGTCCCTTTCTGATTGTCAGGATGCTAAGGCTGTAATTCAAGTCATTAGGCTTAGTGGATAAAGCCCTTCGTAATCCAAGTCTTAAGAACCCAAAAGGTCGCTTGTGGTCCAATAATCCTGAATAGTAAATGTGATGAGCTGGCAGTGACTGTCCTGATCCTCAAAATAAACGCTGGTCTCTGCCCCAAAAGCATATGCACGTTATTTCCAGATGAGCCAAGAGCCTGTGCAAGGAATAAGCAGCTTGCCTGCTGAACAGCTTTGTGCAACTCTGATTTGTATGAAATTATTTCATTAACTGGACTGAAGGAGTAGACAAGAGGATGCTGGAGGTTTAAAGACACACCCTGCTCTGGCTGCAGTGGTCTGCTGGAGAGCTCTTTGCTCGTCACCAAAATCCCTCAAATCCTCCCCAAAATGTGCCAGTGCAGCTGCTCACGTGAATGAAATGAGCAGAGGTTGCTCTTGATAGGAATGGCTCATCCCTGGTCTGAGAATGGTGTCAGAGGTGGTTCATGTTCACATAAGTGATGGGGACAGTGAGTGTGAAACATCTGGCCAGAGGTGCAGCAGCTGGCATTAAGCAGGCATGAGAAGATCTGGCAGATCCTGGGTGGCCATGTCCCAGCTGTGACCACTTTGCAGGGATCCAAGAGGCAGTGGCTTTGTGGCACAGCACAGAGAGGGGGTTTGGTGCCTGGCAGTGCAGGATGGCAGCGTGCAAGGAGCCCCAGGGTGGTTCTGTGGGAGGAAAGGACAAGTGGAGAGATGTGGAAGATGCAGGGATGGGATGGGATGGGATGGGATGGGATGGGATGGGATGGGATGGGATGGGATGGGATGGGATGGGATGGGA
>VZUI01038535.1:0-39714 GCA_013401135.1 Cettia cetti | reverse complement strand
GGGTCCGGGGCGGTCCCTGCCGAGCGCGGGCCGCCGGGGGCGGCAGCACGTGGCGGGCCCGGTGCGCGGGGGGCGGGAGCTGCGGGGCGAGGGGGGCTCGCTGCCTCCCCGGGGTCCCGCCGGCCGCCCCCCTGTACCCTCTCGGCACGGCCGAGGTGCGAGGCGGGAGCGCACGGCGGCTCTACTCGCGGGGGTGGCGGGAGCGTGTTCTTAACCTCCGAAATAGTAAAAAAAACAAAAGGCCTTTTTTTTTTTTTTTTTTTCCCCATTTTCTGCCGAAACCACACTGAAAGCAGGGCTGTTCCCAGTGATCTTACAATAATTTCTGGTTTCAGCTCCGTGTAGGAAAAGCTTAAAATACCTGCGCTTGGTCACCCAACGGCAAAGACTTAAAATATGCTGTAATTCAGCTGCTGTGTGTAATATCACCAGCTCGGTGTTTTATTTGACAGAACTGCCTTGCTAATCTCATGTGCTTCTGAAGTATCTCATCCTGTGCCCTTACATGAATTCAAGTGGCTTTTTAGTGGTGACTTTTTTCCATGGTACAAGGAACAACGTCAGACATAGTAACTTGGTCATGATGGTTTAATTTGGCTGTTAAAAAGATCTAGTAAGCTATGGATCTAGTTTTCTTCACTGAAAAGCACCTCTGCGTCCTCTGCAGTGTGGGCTTTTTTTAATTCTTTGCCAAGAAGTAACTTGTAAGTAACTTCAGTGTCTATTATGAAAGCAGACGATCATGATGATAAAACAACCTTGCATTCCGTATTATTTCAAATACAGTCAAAAGGAATTTGATTATTTTAAAGATGTGAAATATGGCAGGCAGTGTTAAGCAAATTCTACTTTGAACTTTTTTTGTGAATTAAAAACCGTTCAGCATGCTCTTGTAGATTTCCCTCCCCCTGCCTTGATATTATTTTTAGGTTCCTTGTGACCTGTTTGTGTTGGGAATTCAGAACTTGTCTACCCTGCTTTTTCCAGAATCATACTGTGGGTGACTACAAAACTATTAAGTTTATAGTAAAGAGGAAGTGTAACCTCATTGGTGGAAGTGATTCATGCTATATTAAATGTTTTCTTAATTAGCACCTGTCTCAGATGCTTATATTAAAAAGGTCTTGTTAGATGTGCAGCACTTTGTGCTATGGGTAAATGCCCTGAAAGCTTCCATGTAAGCTTTGGGTTCCTGCAGTGAATTTTTTGCTAGAATTACAGGAGGTGTTTGTCATGAATTTTTTAGGTTGTTTAAAGAATCACTGGCAAAAGCAGATTTTATATAAAAGCAAAAGCATGACAGAGTTGCTTGGCGAGGTTCACTCTGCGACTTACTCTGTGGTTAAAGCATGCAGAGAAAAAAAAAAGCAATAAAATCAGTCGGTCTAAAACTAAAATCCACCAAAATTAACAGTGTGGAGGCAGGGGATGGGAAAAGGGTAAGGATGAAAAGAAATAAGGGGGACCCTGCTATTAGATCACATGGTTCAGAGTGAATCTCCCCTGCCAGACATAGCCCCAAGGCTCGACTGATAGTTTAGGCACAAAAGCACTTGAACTTAACAGCACTTAATCGATGCCCCCAGTTAACCAATTTACAAAAGATTCTGTACAATTTACTATCAGTACAACTAAAGTCACTGACAGGCCTCACTCACTCACAAACGTAAAGCATTTAAGAATCTCAGAGAAGAGCATTCACAGTGCATTGGCTATAGCATATTTATGCTGCACAGACAGACATGAAGAGTATGTACCAGTTATATATCTGTGAAAAATTCCCCTCAGATCCAGGGAAGTACTCATGCTGGATGCCTTTCCGTCTTCTCAAGGGGCTTAGAGTTGATCCTTGAGGAGTGGTATCAGCCCAGGCTCCATCACCAGCATTTGGCAGTAGTCCTCCAAGAACAAATTTGGGAACAAACTTCGGGTCTGAGAGCTGTCCCCCAGAGGGAAATGCTGACCACAGCCTGCTGCAGTCAGGAGAGCTCAAGGAATCTCACTTAGGACTGCTCTTTATTGGATCACAAGAGAGAGGGCTTTAGTCATAATAGTTTTTCATCCTGGCTCCAATTTGGGTTGATAACTTCCCTTGAAAGCCCCATAACAAAAATATTGTTCCACTTGGATTGTTATTTATGTAAAAAAAAAAAGTTTTCAAGGATGTTTCTTAAAAACCATGAGCTTGTTAGACATCTCTGTTTCCTGGGAGCAGACAGTGTTTCTAATAAGCTCCAGATGAGCTTATTCCTGGCTGCTGTTTGTCAAGGCCAGTGCCTAACAAGTAGGCCTTGAGATGGTGGTGTAGCCTGGGGGGGTGTGAGGGATGCACCACCACTGTTTTAATGTCTTAAGCTAAATGAGGGAAGAGATGGGTTGGTTGTTTTTTTTCCTTTTGTGTTGGAGGTAAATTAAAAACCTTTTCTTAAAAGCAGGCATGTTGTATGTGTCATGAGGCCACTGAAAGATCAAAAAAACCCAGTGTGATTAAGGGTAACAGGAAAAAGTAAGCAGGGTCACGTCAGAATGTTTCTAAACCAATATTGAAGACCAGGTTTTGAATTATAAGGCCAGGAAACTGAATGGTGGAATTCTGCTAACAAAGAGTCTTGTCTTGACTTTTATGAAGATAAAATACAAATTTAGGAAGTAGTTGTTTCTTAGTAGTTGTCCTGCTGTGTTGAGACTTCTAACCTTGCACTGCTTTGAAACTAGTGGTGACCAATACTGCAGGTTCCTCAGTCTGGTGTTTTAAAAGTAGATAAATGAGTGCATGGAACATAGTTTTTAACATAATGACTGAACATGATGAAATGTTTGTTTGAAATGACTTTCACGTCTCCCAGCTAAGATCCTTGTTCAGTGGGGAAGCCACCTCAGAGGCCATTAGATTTGAGAAAGGTATAATTAGACTGCATGATCATTCAGGTCAGTGAGCACAGTATAGAGAAGTATTGCATGGAGAAATAACCTTAATAAGCTAGTCTTGTGGCCAGAAGCATCTGAATAATTGTGTCTAGACCTTCAGTGGATGAAGGTGCACCTGCTATAAAGTTCAAATCCAAATTTTGTGACTTCCTAATATGGTGGTTTTCATGCAGAAACTGTAAATAAAACTATTACCAAAAATGATGTCTTTATTTAACATAACTGTTTGTTGAAAAATCGGTTTGAGGAAAAGCGTATTACATACATGTTTTCAAAATAAGCTTTTCTGTGTTAGAGGGGAAAAGTAAATTGCTGGGATGCTGGAAGCTTAGTATTTGCTATGAACCATACACATCTGTGATAAATATTACCTACCTTTTTTGCTGCTTTTTTTTTTTTTTATTGCAGTAGGTCAGGATAAGGGTATAAGGCTTTTATGACCAGTTGCATGTGAAGTAAGTTTGCAAATGTAGTCAGCTGATATTCAAATTATATCTTATGAAGGCTGATCTTGAGAAATTGATTATGTATTTACTTATATAGTTAGGTTGCCTTTACAGTTGTGTAAATCTGGTTTATGTACGTATGTTTGTTCCAAAGCTTCCAGGATATATTTTGAGAGTATTAGCAATTCCAAAGCCTAAGGGTAGAAGAGTCTTTTCACAGCACAGTCCAGCTGCTGCTATGGGGTATGTAGGAGTTGTTTTTATAGATTAATGCTAGTTCTTATGTTTTTCAGAACAATTGGCTAACATACAAGAGAAAATGGATTCTGGTGCAGCTACTAATTATGGGGTTTTTTATTAAAAGACAGAAGTATTTTCAGGTGGTTTAGGGAAAGATTGTGTATGTGTATGCACAGGAGTATGGAATACAGGTAAACATGATACTGATAATAAGCACAGTATATTTTAGGTAGCATTGTGTGCTGTAGACTTGTGTAGGTAGTAGAACAAAAAAATAAGTAGGTTTGTGATACATTTTGTCATGGTGGTAGGACAAGTTCTGTAGGACAAGAGTCTTTTCTGTCCTTACCTGCAGTGCATGTTCCTCCTGAAGCTGTGCTGTTAGAAGGAGAGCTGGCTTCGGCTCTTGGGATCATAGCCATCTTCACATATGGGATATTTGTCTTGTGTGCTGATTTTTTAGGTAGGAAATAAGGTAGGGTTTTGTTGATGTGCATCTTTTTTATCAAGGTATAAGTTGAAGGAACAAAACAGAAGACTAAATAAAAACTTCAGGGTGAGCAGTGTTGCCAGTAATTTTCCTACAGTCATCTTCAAGTGGTTTGTCTTGTAACTCCTAAGTAGCTTGAAGATTACATGCTTATTCAGAAATGTCAGCATCTTGTAATAGCTGGTTTCACTGCTAGAGAGATCACACATATCTTAGAGTTTTGATAAATTTGTGATCTTACAAATTTGCACATTACCTGTGCAACACAGTCTTTTTGCCTCTTTCTAGGCATATAATAGTCTGACTCTGGGTTGTCAGATCATGAGCCACCTGTGAGAGCGTGGTAGCAGCTAGAAAAGGTAGCAGCGATTTCAGCAGAAGGTCTTTGCTGGGGTAGTTTTGTTTTGGTTTTACTCAGTCAGTACTGAATCAGCACTATTATACAATGTGCTGTGGGAAGTGCCCTGTTCTGGCTGGGTTGTAAAACTGAGACATTCACTAGTCTGATGAGCACACATTTGAAAAGATGAGAGGTAAGAGATAGGGTTGTTCTCACCATTGCCTCAGTAAGGAGGGAGCAAGTTCAATGATTAATATGGGTTAGTACTTAACATTCTCAGTGTGGTTTTTTATGATTCCTATACTCCAGCTTGAGGTTTCATACAGACCTAATCTGAAACTACCTGTAGTTAAAGTGTTTTAAGAATAGCATTGAGTATAAGAAGTCTGTTAATTCTTCTGGCTAATGTTTTTAATATCTTGAAGTTACAGCTAATGTAGAAAATTCTTTGTTAGTCATAGTCAGGAAATGATCTAGATATTTGTATTTGTGGCCCCTGTCAGGCAATAGCAGACTTCTGATTTTTAAAATGAAAGCACTTTCTAATTTAGGTTAAATAAGTTAGAATTTCAATATATCGTGCCACTACTGTCAGATTTGCTAGAACTTACAGGCTATAACTTGACAGATAGTTTTAACAAAGAAGAGGTTTTTGTTTTGGGGATTTTTTTTGTGTGTGTGTATGCTATTAGATTTTTCTAGCTGCTGGTAGAACCACTTTTTTGAACACAATATTCTAGTCTGTGGTCAACAGTTTGTAATTTTATTTAAGATAAGAAAAATGGATATTTTTCCAAAGCCTGTCTACTGCTACATTGAGCTTTGGTTTTGCAGGGAGCGTACTTACTTGCTTGTCAGCAAGCTTGGATTTGTTCCATATTCACTGGAAAACCAAAAGAAGGTTGACAAGTTCTATGTATTTTCACCATCTTTATAAATTTCAAATGTGTTGGAGATATACAGGATACTTGTACACAAACCTTTCTTCAATTCAGTATTCTGATAGGTTATTTCTGCCTTTTCTCTTAGACTTTAGAGAATGAGTCTGAAATTCTAAAAGTCCTTGTGGCTTTTTTGACAAAGAATAGAGAATACTCTGAGTTTAGAAATTATTATTGTCAGTAAAAAATTGAACTGACACTTAATTTGACTTCAACAAAAAGCTCTGCTGAATTAATGAGGTGGTGTTCACTTCATGAAACTTCCAGATGCTTTGGAATATGCATGTGAATTGCCAGCTCTAAATTGACGTTTAGGTTACTATGATGGTTTGCTCAAAAAGAGGTGGTCATTTCATGAGTTACTGGTCACATGTATGCCTCTGCTAGTAGTTGTTTGTTGTTTTTTTTTTTACTGGAAACAGCAGAATTTTCTCAGTTAAAAACCAGTGAAAATTTTTCAGTTGGCTAGGTTTGAAGCAGTCACAGACTCACATGGACTGCTCACAAACATGGTCTTGTTGGTGTTCCAGTCCTTCCATAGCCAGTGTTAAGCACATACCTGTGGTGGGAATAAGGTATTGTATGTTTAGTTCTTTGTGCTCTGACTGCCAGTAGATTGACTTTCATTTTTTAGAGGCTCTCGTGCTTTGGCTTCTTTCCAATCATCCTGCTTCCACTTCTGTTGGCGGGATTGCCTATTGCTGTGCAGTGAACTGGGTTGAGGAACTGAGCTGGCTGTAAACTGTGTTAGAACAAGTTGCATAAATGTTATTGCTAGCCCAGAGAAGCTTAGGCTCTGCTGCTGTTCAATATGTGCCTGCAGCCAGTCAGCCCTTCTCAGCTTCTGTTGGAGAGCTGGCAATTTCATGCTCTGCTTTCACAAAGCACCTCCAAAGTCTGTGGATATCAAAATGTCTGGAAATGCTTAATGCTTTTGGGTGCCACGCCCAAAAGTTTGAGTTTAAAGGAGACTTTCTCTGTGTTTTGCAAGACTACTTGGGTGCAAGTATCTGAATCAGAAGTTTATGTCCTATGCAAATAGAAAAACTGCAAGTTTCAGCTGTTCTGTTGGTACTGCAGGTACTCTTGGTATTATGTTATTTTAGAATAATCTGATCTTTCTTGTCCTGTCAGCCTAATGTGACACAGTGTCTTCAGCTTCTGTATGAAGCCTGGGTTTTAGGCAACATCTGCCATGGTTTCAGCCGTTGGTACATACAGAGAGGTGAAGTGAGCTGTGTTGTTTTCACATTTCTTGTTCTTTTGTTTATTTCGCTGACTCTAGAGGGGTAAGCCTTTCCTGGAAGGTCCACAGTTTCAGACAAGCCAAGGGGAAAAAAATGCGCATTTTACAGATGACTTTTTAAAGGTGTAAAATCTTGTAATTGGTTATTTGTTCCAGCAGTTCAATTACTGCATGACCTTTGTAGACATTTATCAGTATGTTGTCTGACATGGTTGGAGAATAAATCTGCAGTGCATTTATATTTGTCCATAAAGCATGTGCACCATTTCCACACTTGTAAAGAGCTGTGCAATGTGAATCTTCCTTGGCAAGTCAAAAGTTGCTTTTTAATGTCTATAGAGATTATTTGCAGTTAAAAAGCTTATTGTCCTTTGAGGAAGACACTGTGCGAATTCCATCTCCTCAAGAATGAATCTACCTTGAGATAAGGTCTAAAGAAAGGGACTTGCTTTAAGAATAGAGAACAACAAAGCTATTATGCATGAATATTGCAAAAAAGATATATTTGTTTAATGATTTTTAAATAACCTTTTCAAGCATGCTGAACAAATTTGGAGTTGAAATACATTTCACAGTATATTATTAGTGTTGGCTACATTCCTTTGATGCTGGCTAATTCCTTTTGAAGAGGAAAACAGTCCTGTGCAGAATATAAAACCCAGTGCAAACTCCTAGCTTTAAGAATTAGCACATTTTTAATATGAAAATGTAAGGTAATCTGAAATTAATTTGTGCTTTAACAGCATAACTGTGTATAAATAAGTTCTGTTTTTATAATTCCTTACGATTTTAAGGAAATTTACCTTCAGTTCACTGAAAATGAATACACAAGGATTTTACTTTGGCAGTGAGTTCAGCTCTGCTTGTCATGCTTCTGGCTATCCATGCACATTGTATAGTGGGATTGCAAATGGACAGCAGAAAAACACCCAACCACCTTTAAGTATTGTCCTGAATCACGGCCTCTGCAGTGTAACCAAACAAACAAAACAAAAACACACCCAACCAAACACCCTTGCAATTCTCATCAGCCTGAAATGTTTCTAGAAATTGAGAGTGTTGTTGAGGTGATTGAGACAGAGGTCTGCAGATGCTTAATGAACTACAGAGTGCTACATAGAGAACATCAGGTATTCTGCTCTAAAATATGACCATGTCACAGCAGTGTTATAAAACAACTGATGGCGTTTAACTTTTTGGTGAAGTGATTAAACGTTTAGCATTTTAGGAAATCTTCAGAGAAAGTTCTGTTTAATTGAGCAGAAAGAATGTATTCTTAAAAATCATAGGCAGTAGGAGTCCAAGCCTGAAGCCAGTTATTATTCACTTTTTTGGATAATTTCATTGATTTGAATTTTACCGTTTCAAAAGCACTCCTGGTCCTGTTCATCATTCTTCTTGTAACAACCAGTCTTCTCCAGTTAAGAGCTGGCAGTTGTACTTGGCTGTTGAATTAGTTCCAGCTCTTGCTCTGTGCCGTTGAAACAATGTATTTATGTAAATTTTATTAGACTTCTTATCAGGGTTTTTTTTTTGCATTTTACCCTTATTTGTCCATGCAAAAGAAGGGTGGAAGTTGTAATTTTAAACACATTTGCTTAACTATTTACATCCATTTCCTGCTTTCCATTCTGAAGGTGGTTGGTGGTGCCATGGAAGAAGAAGCTGGATCTGGGGAGATGGGAATGAATAACCAGGATCAGCTGGTGAAGAGCAGGTGCACTGAGTTGTCTGATACAGCGTTGCAGTCCAACTGTTACAGCCTGGAAAACAGGGGCACGTTGGAGGAAGCCGAGTATATCACCAAGAACAGAAAGCACCCGGGCCCCACCTGCTGTTCCCAAGAGTCCCGCGAGGAGACTCCTGGGCGAGAAGAAGCCCGTACTGATCCGCCTGATGGCCAACAAGATCCAGAGAGTGAAAAACACAAAGAGAAAACTTTGGGTGTGTTCTCTTTGGCGTTTTGATTTTTAAATGGCTTTAATATTTTTGTAAAATAGCTATGGATTTGCTCTTTGTCTCAGATTTATTCTGTAGCCAAAAACTTGTCACCCGTAACAGGGTATTTTGAGAAGCTGTGTGCACTTCTACTTGGCAAAGACAGTTCTTAATGCATATGTAAGACTCTTTCAGCTGGCAATGCTATTTTTACACGAACTTTAATAATAATAATGTGGTAATTGCTAATCAACTTTTAAAAATTTCTGGTTTAAATCTGGGATTGCGATGTTCAATGCTGCCAAAGCACGGCTGATAATTAAATTCAAAATGCTTATTAAGAACATATCTGCCAATACTTAACTTTCTAGATGTCATTTTTTCAGATTTTTCTTCTTATCGGTGCAATTATAAAACAAAAATATTTTTGTGTTTTTATATTAAAGTAATTTTTGCCATCCTAGTTGTCGAATGGCACATAGTGCTAGACAAATTTACTCTTGCTGATGACATCTTGTGATGCCTTCCCGTTTGTCATCTGTTAGGATCATGCAGCTGTCAAACCAGGGAACAACTTAAATCAGTCTAATTTCTCATGGATCTCTATTTTACTTTTAAAGACAGGCTGCTTTTCTGGTATATGGTTTTTCTTCTTCAGTATCATTGTCTATCATCCATTTCATAGGAAAAGAAGTGTTATTATTAATGCAAGCCTTGAACACGCTTTCTACTCCAGAAGAAAAGCTGGCAGCTTTGTGCAAGAAGTATGCTGATCTGGTAAGTAATTTGTAAAGATAGCAGAAGTTATTCCTGTATTAATATTAACTATGGAATGCAAGAACAACTAATGAAGGACATTTAATGATTTTGAGTATTTTACAGTGTTGGTAAAAAAAGATATTCAGGCTGACTGACTATTGCTTCAGCCAAACTTTCTTGTAGTCATTTCACTTCTACATGGCTGCCTAAATCCAAAGAAAAAACAGGTTTTGATAACTTGGTGTTGAAGCATAATACTAGGATTAACAGAAAAGTGAAGAGTTCTTTTGGGAGTCCTAGTTCTTGATAATGTGCTAGTGTGTTTTATCATTGTAGGATAAAGAGAAAGAACCTACTATCATACAGAGATGAAGGGGGTGAATGTTCATTTCTGTTTAACTCTTCAGTAATTTTGGGGGAATGTGGAATGTTGGAAAGATCCACATTCAGTTTTGAGTCCACATTTAATTTTGCTTTGTGCTTTCTGATCATGTAAAGGAACGGAAAGAAAGGGTTGCTTTTCTTCAGTAACAAATAAAAAAAGAGCAGTTCGTAAAGTGCACTCCCACCTCAAGTAGGCTAATGGTAATTATTCTCTAAAATAATTGATCACAAAATTGGAGGATTACAGGAGAGGGTTTATAAGTTTACTTTCCAGAATGTTCTTGGAGCTAACAATGTTTGACTCATTTTTCTTTAGACAGGGTCAGACAGGAATGGAAAGACTGGAAGTCTTGTGTGTATGTTTTCCCACCATATTTATAGTTATAAAATGAATGCAAACTAAAGAGATTACAAAAGCATAAGTTTTCTCTCTGTAGCTGTCAAATGTATCACATGCAAATATTTCTGAAAATGACAATGGCTGCACAACATTCCATAACTCTTCTGAAATAATTTTTTTTCCTTTGAGATTCATACTGTCTCCAAAACTTTGAGGATGATGTAGCAGGTGGTCTTTACTCACAGAGGCAATATTGATTACTTAAGAACAGACTTAGATTAGTTCTGTTGTGGAAATCCTGAATCCTCCGTGGAGGTCTGTTACATTTTTGCTTTGTTTTTCTTGCTCTCATGTGCTCTTGGTTCATGTGATTGCATTTTCTTTAAAACCATCAGCTTCTCTAAGAAATCACTTTCATTTAAATAAGAAACAATAATAGTTCTGAACTGTAACTCAAGGGTGGGGAACCCACCTAAAAATGAGCTTCAATATTGTGAGAGAAAAATACAGTAAGTTAGTTGCTCCTTACAAGCAATTGCTTGTGAATTGGATGTCTTTTCTGTTTAAGCAAAGAGCTCCCATGTCACCTCATAGTGGTGATGAGGGCCTGCATCAAGAGCTAGGCCAGTATGAATCCCTCAATTCTGCAGAAAGAAAGGATTCTGCTCTATTTCATTCTGAGTTTTATTATTGATGGAAAGATCTCAAAACAAGTAGGGAGCAGCTAGACCAAATAAATTGTAATCTCCTTCAAGAAGATTGGTAGTCAGAAGAGATGTGTCCTCATTAAGATTTTTGCCCTCCTGGGAGAGGATCAATAGACTGTAGGCAGAGTAAGCATTCTGTTGCCATCCTAGAAAAACACTTGCCTTCCTCATGATGCTCAGAATGGCTGAGGAGCTGGGTGGGAGCTTGTCTGGGTGTAAAAATAGCTCCGTTTCAGCTAAATGAGTTTGAGAGATGCCCCTGTTTCACTTAGAATGTTTAGGTTGGATCTGATTGTGTTCCTTTCAAGATGCATTCTTTTCTTCAAGATAGTGGTGGAGAACCACTGGCATAGGTGTCAGCTTTAATGCCAGCAGAGGTTTGAACTGTTTATGACAGTGCACCTACAATGCTTTTTTTCTTTTTTTAAAGATTCATCATCTTTAAAGCTCACTGTCAGGTTTTTCAGTGGTGTCTCATGAAAAGGACTGTACAATGAAGGTAGGAATGCCTCTCTCCTGGCAAAAGATGTTCCACAATATTTTTTTTCCCGTAATTTGGAATCTATCAGGAGATCACCTGTGATTCAGGAAGGTTTACGTCCTTGGTGATACGTTTCACATTTGCACGCTTTTACAGGCCTGAAGTTTCAGTGGTGTGCAGACAGCACAACCACTTGAAGTGATTTTCTGGCCATGCAAAAAAAGGGCTTTTTATATTTGGATATGAAAATACTCCCTTAATATTCAGTTTCCCTGAACTGCATTAAATACCCATTTAATTTACTGTTGTTGTGGAGGTCCTTAACTTTATTCTTTCTTTTGTGCTTCAGCATTATTTTGAGCTCTTTCAGCAAACCAGCATTGTGTTATTCTTCGGTCAGGATGATGTTCCTCCTTGCTAGCCCTCTTTTCCTGTGGTGTCCCAAGGCTGAGGCACTATCTAATAAGGAGCAGTGTTACATTTAACATTGTTGCCTTTGTTGCAAAGAAATGGCCTCTAAATAATATGGTTTCTCAGGGAGCCCAAAAATCATGTATAATGGAAAATACTCTGTGAGATATTAATGCAAGAAACTTCTTTTCACTGGATATTCATAGAATAGATTTTTAAATATGTATACAGAGTTTAACTGTGTCATCTACCATGTAAACAGCTGAAAGGAACCAAAACAAAAAATTTACTTCAAATTATTGAGACTGCAGATCTCTTCAAGTCTGGACTATATAGTTGTAATAGTAATTGACTTGTTTTGTCAGGACTGCTAGTTCTGTCTGTTCTTGTCTGGAATACCGTAGCATTTTACAAACTTGTATCAATTACTGCTTCCCTTGGTAGGAGCTCCTGCTGACAAGGAGCTCTAGACGTTCTGTGGTTTTTCTTTTTGATAGGAAAAATAAGATCTGTACAGTTGTGTGTACTTTCAAGATAAGAGTGGGAAAAGTTGTGACTTGTGGAAAAGCCAGTCTCAGTTTGCTTTTAATTGAATCTGCCACATCTTCCTTTCAGAGGGCTACTCTTGCCTCTCTAGATGAAAGCAGGCTGATGATAGCTCATAGTCAACGACTGGTACATGCTGCCTGTTCCTCGATGGCAAATGTTAAGTTGGAATTCATATATTTTCATTTTCTGTCTTTATACACTTAGAATTGTCTGGATGGATGTTGGCAGTTTCTCTTTAAGATCAACTTGGGGTCTTAATGAAATTTTACTTCCTTGTTTTCATCAAAAATGTTCAAAAGTTTCTTCAGTGTGCTCATCTAGATGCATAAAGATGGTTTCACCTATGTTTATTTAACAAATTTCCTCTCTAACTATAGTTGGAGGAGAGCCGGAATGTTCAAAAGCAAATGAAGATACTGCAGAAGAAGCAGGCACAAGTTGTGAAGGAGAAAGTCCACTTGCAGAGTGAGCATAGCAAGGCCATTTTGGCACGGAGCAAACTGGAATCTCTCTGTCGGGAGCTTCAGCGTCATAACAAAACTTTGAAGGTTAGTTTATTTACATAAATTACAGTGCTACTGGTGATGGAATCACTGCTTACAGATTACTGCTTAAAATCAATCGCTGCTGCTTTTTTCCTTGTCACTTTCCCCATTACCTGTATGTGTAGGAGATGAGTGGCATATAGTGTAAATGTAGCTAATTTTAAGGCAAGGAATACAGGGATAGTTAACTATCCTGCTGATCCCCCTTTCCCCCCCTCAAACCAATTCATATTACTTGCAGTATTTGATCTTGTCATATTTGTTTCTGGGAGCAGTGCTGATAACTGCTGAAAAAAATAGCACAAGTGAAATAACAGCAGCATGAAATGGCTGGGTAACCAAAAAGCTTAATTCTCTCAGAATATAATCAATGGGAGTGAAATGGAAGAAAGCCAAAATAAGACTCTGTGATTGCAGTAGAAAATTGCATTATAGTGTCAATGCTGGATTTTACATCTGGCTAATGTTGACTCTTGCCAAGGTAGTTATGTAGCATCTTAGTACCAGCCTTTGAGTAATGTTTGTACTGGTAAAGACAAAAATTTCTAAATGTTTTGCAATTTCTAAGTTCTTTTTTCCATACACTTCACACGGGTAGTCAGCATGGCATATTATGATTGTGACTTATGTTAGTTCTAGCACTCTAGAAATTTAAACTGTACAGAAATGGATTACTGCCATTGTTTCTGACTCAAAAAGTGCATAGTTTGACCTGAACGCTTTTAATATTTTATCTTTAAATATTTTATTAATATTTATTCATAAAAGGAAGAAAACATGCAACAAGCGCGTGAAGAGGAAGAAAGACGGAAAGAAGCAACTGCACACTTCCAGATCACTCTGAATGAAATTCAGGCTCAACTGGAACAGCATGATATACATAATGCCAAGCTCCGTCAGGAGAATATTGAACTGGGGGAAAAACTGAAGAAACTCATTGAACAGTATGCATTGCGAGAAGAGGTGCTTACAATACACTTGTAATGGGATTGTATTAGTTCCTTGACTGTAAGGGTCAGATAATTATTGAAAACCCCTTATGTTTTGCCGCCATTTTTTTTTTTAATTATTCTTTTTGCTTCATTACTGAGAGAAATTTAGCTGTTTGGCTCACTATCTGCCCTTCCTGACTTTTGAATATCTTAAGTTCAAGGTGCACTGGAGAAAGTCTTTCACAATGAAAGTAGTCAACCAGAAATAAGTTGTCCAGAGATTGTCAAATCTCTGCCTTTAGACGTATTCAGAGCTCAGCTGGCAAGGTGTGAGTACCCTGATCAGGCTTTGAAGTTGACCCTAATCTGAGTTGATTAACTGGCTTCCAAAGGTTACTTCCAACTTAAATATGTATTAATCTTCAGAATTATAATTTTGCATTATAATGGGAGGGGATATAAGAGTTATTCTGTCTTCTTCTTCTTCCATTTCATTAAGGTTGGGGTCTTTTGAGGAAACTCCTTTGTGTACATAGCTGCTCTTGTTGGCACAGAATCGAAGTAAGCTATCATGCTTTAAGAGCAGTTTCAACCCGGTGTCACGGAAATGTCTCTACTTTAGGGCTAACTGAGCTGTCTTTAATTGGCACCAGGATGTGAGCTAGCTGCTCTAAGCTACACTGATGGAATACAGCCAATTCTTCTTGTCCAAGAAAGAACTGAGCTGCATGGAGTTCTACAGCTAAGATTAGTTGTCTGGTTCTTAGTTGGCACAGGAGGTTTGGAGTATAATTTCTCAACTGTTTCTGGAAGGTTGTTTTTTTGTTTTGTTTTTTATCTCGATCAGTTAGTTAGAAAGCTCTCTCTGAGGTAATTCCCTGCCTTTTGCAATCATGGAATATTTGTGTCTACCTTGAGACTATATGGAGAAAAGACAGGAAGTTGCCTTGTGCTACTTTATGGATGGAAGTAAGACTGCAAAATGCAATGATTAGTGGGATTTCATGAGCTACATAAACTGTTCTTGCAAACTTTGCTCATTTGAGCTTTTTTTAATTATGAAGGGTAGAGTTTTTAGAAGTAACACAATAAGGATTAGGGGTAGATAAACCAACTTTAGAAGCAAGGATTTAGACTGGTTATTATAGGAGTTTTGAGATGTGTGGTGTGAAGTGACTGACGGTGTTGTACCAAGATAATGAAACAGGCACCTGGCTTCCATGGAAGACAAAAAAGGGTAATTACAGCATATGGAGATAAAGGGGGGGGGGGGGGGGGAAAGGCATGTAAAAGTCTTTTACCACTTTTTCTGTGCATGAAACTTTTAAACAATGTGCATCTCCCCAAACACTGCTTCTGCTTTCATTGACCTATATTTGACTACTATGTTTTTCTTTTTTCCTGTAGCATATTGATCAAGTGTTCAAGCATAAGGATCTGCAGCAACAACTTGTGGATGCCAAACTTCAGCAAACTACCCAACTTATTAAAGAAGCAGAGGAAAAACATCAGCGAGAACGGGAGTTTGTAAGTGAACTCTATATATGTTAAGAGAAATAAAACCCACCAAACCAGACTTTGCCTGATTTAGAGCAAGTACAGCAAATTGAGAGGACCATTGAAAGTTAGGGTAGGTTTCAACAAGGACACTGAGATTTAATTTTGTATATGATGCCTAAAATATTAGTGTCCGTGCTAACAAGCAAGTAATGTTACTTGTTTGCATTTTCTCAGAAAATATGCTGAATATCATTTAAATTTCTCTTAGACTGGGGAGCATGCTGTGAAGCACCAAACGTACTTTCTATGGTCAAGAATCGTAAGCTCTGTTTCAGCTTCTGCAAATACAGAATAAAGCACGTGTTTTTCTGCACTGTTTGCCCCCCAAATTGTGTGTGGTGTTTTATTTGTATGTTGATAATCAGCAATGTACTTGCAGTCTTCTGAGAAGTTTTCTTCCAATGAATCTGTAACTTCTAGACAAAAAAACCTTGGGTTTTCTGTATAATCTTAAAATGACCATCTAGTGTTGGATTCTTCTGTTTTTACTTGAACATAATTTCTGACTCACAAGCAGGTGAAAATATCTTCAAACATGAACCTGCAAAATGATGTCAAGTTGAAGTAAAATTGGTTTGGTTTGAACTAATCTGCAAAGAAAATATGGTGACTTGAGAAACGAACGTGGAAAACAGAGAGGCTACAAACCAGTTATAAATTACATACAGTTTGCTAATTAATTAATCATAATTTAGCCATTCAAACTTGCTAGAGAAATAGAAACATTGGCCGACGTTATCATTTAGAGAAACATCTCAATAAAACCCTGCATGCCATCACATGCTTTAAATTGTATATATGAAAATACACTGTAGTAATAAAAAAAGTCTGTGTGAGAAAACTTGGTTGAATAGCCCTTTGGTGATGTTAATGTTTGTTCATTTTTAATCATAGATTGAGTTAAGCTGGTTTTGGGAGTACTTTTTTTCATTTTATTGCTTTTTGCATTGTTTCTTAGCTGCTAAAAGAAGCTACAGAATCCAGACACAAATGTGAACAGATGAAGCAACAGGAAGCTCAGCTGAAGCAGCAGGTATCGTTTTTTTTTTAAATGTAGAGATCTTAAGTAACAGTTCCAAAAAGAAAATACCAAGATATTTGTGACTGTAGTGAACATAAGGCAACATCTGAAAAAACCTAGTATTCATCAGATGCTTTTGAGGAGTAGTTCGTATTTTTTTTTAATTAATTTCCAGTAGGTAACTCTTCCATAGTGAAGCATGAAACATAAATAGTAAAGAATTCATATTTTGTACTTGCTGTTTAATACATCTGAAGAATATGTTCCTGGAAGGTGCTCAACATTGAATTTCTGGAGTTAATGTCCTTCTAAATTAATTGTGTTAGTACTACAAAGACGAGAATATAGGAAAGCTTAAGAATAAAAGCTTAGGAAAGCATGGCTTCTCTGAAAATATTGTTCTGTTGTGACTGTAAAGAGTTGTGTGGGGATTTCTCCTCAGGCAGGTTTTAGAATCTTACTGCTTCCATCACTACCTGGTGTGGAGGAAGCAATGTCCCTTTTATCCCGGTAGTTACTCAGATTTAGTAACCTGACTATCTCTGTCCACAGACCCTCCTGTCTTCAATTTATTTTCTTGTTGTAATGTAAATGCTATAGCAAAATCCCCTCTAAGAGAGGAGAGATGGCCTCAAGTTTTTGTGTTTTGGTTCTGGATCGCCTTCAGTCATTGACTGCACATGAATGAGCTCAGCACGAGGCACAGAGAAATGGTAGTTTCAGCCAGTACCAGAGCACTGGGAAGCAGTAGCTGTTCTCTTTACTGTGTGCCTGTTACTGCTTTATTTGAGGTTTGTATGAAGTTTCTGTGCTGGTTTCAGCTAGAATATCTCATTCTGTTTTGGATTCACAATAAGAATAACACTGATAGCACACAGATGTTTTGTCTGTTGCTAAATTGTGATTAAATCAGGGCCTGTTTTATGTCTCATGCTCTGCTAATGAGGAGGTACACAAAAAAACCCCAAAAAACTGGGAGCACAGCCAGGACAGATGACCCTGGCCAAAAGGCCAGAGGGACCTTCCAGACCAGTGTATAAACTGGAGGAGTTACAAGGAAAGGGGACTGATGTGGGCTTGGGAATGGGATCTGGCTTTGGGCAGTAGGGGATGAGCAACTGTGTTGTGCATCACTTGTTTTTTCTATTATTATCCTCATTATCTCTTATTACTGTGTTTTACTTTGTTTCAATTACTGAACTGTTCTTACCTCAACCTGCAGTTTTGATTCTCCTCCCCATCCCACTGGGGTGGGGTGTGGGGATGGGTGAGCAGCGCTGTGGTGCTTAGTTGCCAGCTGGACTTAAACCATGACAGTGTCTTTGAAAGCTATTCCATGCCCTTTTTTCACACACACTGTACCCAATTCTTTTCAAGGCTTTCCAGGAGTTAGGTTTGAGGCATGTGTGTATGTGTGTAGTTAGGTGCAATCGTACACATCACCATTGGACTTGACACAGGGATATCCAGGTACTTCCAGACAGGTTTTTAACCATGCTTAGTCTTCTATGATTTTTTTTGCCAAGGGTTGCCCTTTATTTAAAATCTGCCTCTCTTGTTCTTTTTTGGTAGTTACAATGGGTATAGTTAGTGGTTTCTTGAGTCCAACAGATTTTTTTGTAGAATAAGATGAGCTAGAAAGTTCAGTGACAATAATGGCAAAGGGTTATGATGTCCTACTGACAAGCTAGGCTAATTCCTGTTATGAAATTCCCTTTACCAATAGAGCAAACCACAATATTTCTATGCTCTGAATTGTATTGTCCTGAAATCCCCAGTATAAGAAATGAGTGAACCTACTACTCTTCACTGGGAGTAAGAAGTTACTGTGAAATGGTCACGTATTAGAGCATCAAATCACACGCTGATTAGGAATTTTTCTTAACTGTGTTATTAAATATATTTTGCAGCTCTTTCTTGGGGATTTACCTTGTGGTACAGGGCAAGAAAATTTTCTGTCATTGAGTGTTAATGCTCTTGACTCTTTAAAGTGTAATGCTTTTCACTGTTGCATGAATTTCTTTTCAATATTCACTTTCCATGATTTTTGTTCACTGGGCAGATTACATTGGTTGTGAGTGTGTATTTTGATTTCTGAAATCAGTCCTGTTTATTTTGTCACAGCCTTGGTTATTAGCTTTGGTTTGTCAAGGTGGAAAGGTAGGTAATTCCTAAGTTTTTATTTCACCAATGAGGTACTGAATTTCCTGTATATGTGTATGTCCACGGATTTTTTTTTTAAGTGGGGAAGTAAAAATGAGGTAGTGATGAACTGTGATGTCTTCCAGCATTTTATTAAACATAATATTCTTTTTACTTCAGAATATATTGCTGTTTTATAAACACAGAACTCTACTTCACATATAATTTGAATAGCATGTTTTCAGACAAGGCCTGTGTGTTCCTCAAATGGAAATTGTAGTATAATTTAAAAAAAGAAGGAATTTCATGTTTATTTCTAGTTTCATTTTGCTGTGTACCTGCATTTTTTTTTGTATTTGTATACAAAATAATAATATACAGAATAATGTCCTTGCCTCTTTTCCAATAGCTTTCTCTTTACATGGATAAGTTTGAAGAATTCCAGACCACCATGGCAAAAAGTAATGAGCTCTTTACAACTTTCAGGCAAGAAATGGAGAAGGTATTTATAGGATTACCTAGTTTCATAAAAAGTAATATAGAAATGCTTGCTGTTAGTGGGTTGCATTTTTAGATTTTATTACCATTTGCCTTCTGAAAATACAAAGAGTATTTTGACAATGTGGATCATAAGATAGAGTATAAGAATTATGGAAATGTAGGGTTTTTTCTGTATTTTGACATACTTCAGTAATACCTAAATTTTAATTTCAGTGTTTTACCAAATATTGGTTCTCATTCTCTTTGGCTGTGCTTATGTTTTAAAACTTCTTTTCCTGGATGTTTTTATTACTTGTACTTGAAAGTTGATAGCCTGTTTCATTTTACACTCAGTATTGTTTTCTTTGAACGCAGAATCTGTATTTGTGGGGTTGATTCTGAGCTGAACAGAAGTTATATTTCCAAAATAACTTGTTCAAACTGGACATGAAAAGTAACACTAAGAAGTCTAATTACTCATGTAAAATCACCTACATTGCAACACAAGCCACAAAATTACATCTTTTATTTATCTTTTGTAGATGACAAAGAAGATTAAGAAACTGGAAAAGGAAACCATTGTGTGGCGTACAAAATGGGAAAACAACAACAAGGCTCTTCTGCAAATGGCTGAAGAGGTAATCATCTTCTAAGCAGCAGTGTAGTTCAGCTAGAGCCTTAGTCCTAGGGAACTTCATAAAGTTTTTCAGTTTTAGAGAACTGGAAGTAATGCATTGTAGCCTTTTCTTGGATTGCCTGCATTATGTTTCCTGATATGTAAGTTATTGTCCTCTTCAGGCATGGAAAATGGAAGGCTGCTATGTAAATCTAAGATGATGACACAAAAAAAAAAATTGAGCCTCATCTTTGCTTACTGTTTAATTGGTGGGATAATGTGTATGAAATCATACAAGCTGAAGGAATTGACTGTATTTCAATATGCTGAGCAAAGTTCAGCAAGTGCTGTGATAGAAAATCTGTTTGAAATGCACAAGAAGAAAGTGGCCGCTGTTAGATTGATTGCTTTTTTGCATTGCTGCTGCTTTTGAGGTTACAAAATGCCATTACTTACTTGTAGTCTGGGAGGAGCTGTGCAGTGCAGCTGTGCCTGCACTGTCCAGGGCTTAGTTCAGGTGTGTGAGGTCTGGCCTTGGCAAACTGCTTGGTTGAGTAGGATCTGCTAGAGTGCTCCTTATCTTTCCCTCCCTTCTAGTTAGGAGAGCCACGAGTATGATACATTCTGGCCTGGTTCTGCTGATGGATTGTGGATTTCTTACTTCTATGCCCTTCTCCTCCCTATAGCTGCCATTATTTGGGTTGTAGTTGACAGTGTTATGGGATTTTGTATTAGGGTCCTGGTTGATGCCCAGCCCTTACTTACAGTTAGTATTGAGTGGTTATGTACTTCTCATTGCTTGTTTTGAAAGGTGTCCATTGCCACTCCAGCTCATGGCTAGGTGAAGTATTCTGAGGAAATTGGCTCTAGTTCAGCTGGAATTTGGCCTACTGAATTAATTAAGACTTAATATTCAGGATTAAATAGTGGTGATTCTTTTCAATAATTTAAGGGAGTAAAATGATTGTGTCACAGAGTTTTTATTTCCTTTGTCCTTCAGAAAACAGTGAGAGATAAAGAATACAAAGGCTTTCAAATAAAACTGGAGCGTTTGGAGAAGCTATGCAGGGCCCTTCAGACGGAAAGGAACGAGCTGAATGAGAAGGTGGAAGTGCTCAAGGAGCAGGTTTCTCTTAGAGAAGCAGATGTGGATCTGGCTGTGCAGGTGTTGCAGTCCTGCACGCTCAATTCCCACGAGGAGCTGGGAACTCCCATTGACACGGAACCAGGAATCCAACCCGATGTGGAATCGCATGTGGGTAATCGTTCAGAAAAGACTGTTTCAACAAGTCCTGTTCCTGGCACTGAATCTGTAGACTAAAATGAAGTGTAAACACTGTATTGAGAGATATATTTTGTGTATAACTTTCTCTGTTGGTGGTAACTATTTGGTTTTGTGGTGAAAATTTTCTTACTTTTTCTACCATATCTGTATTTTCTTAGAACTACTGGACTTATGTGGTACAGGAAGCTGCATAGCAGCTTTAAATAGCTTAAACTATAAATTTTCCACAACTGTGTTGCACATCTGCCTCATTTTTTAAAAGAAAATATTTTTCCATAAAAGGATGCATGTGCGTTCCCTCCCCACAACACAAATCACTGTCATGGAAGACTGTGTACAGATCTAATATTGTTTGGGGAAAATGGTGACAGCAGGTCACTCCTTTGTTTTAAAGAACTGCACTCTGGTTTTGTTCATTGATTTGCCCCTCAGTATACTAAAGATTATCAATTTTTCCAGTAAATTTATCTACGTAAGGATGTCTAATGGCCAGTAAAAAAAGTCAGCTTTCCCCCTATATATGTTTTCATATATATGAATGATAAAGTAAAGGTCCAGAATATAGTAAAAGATACGTTTAGAGGGTTTTATGTACTTTGTGGTATGAAAAAACAGCTTTGAAATACATTAATTTGCAGCTGGTGAAACAGGGTGTACAGCTTTTTGCAGATGTCTCAGGGTTGTGTTGTAAAGGTTAGTTTGGACTATTTCCCCTACCTGTGAACATATAAATGTGTGGGAAAATATACAGTGATGCTACCGAGTGGGATTTTGCAGCTGTGGCCTATTGCACAGGTGTTGGTCACATTCTTCCCTCTTAGCTGCAGTGCACCCACCATGGTTCTCCTGACTAGAGAAATCCATTCATGTCTGAGCAAACCTGTGGATTATCTGAAGAGCTGGCAAATAAAACACTTGCAGCTGGAGGTGTGGAAGACAGGAGTCTGGCATAAAGACTTCCTCTAACAGCCAGGTATGCGATGTATTTAAGTGTGAGTTAAGGCTATACTGGTTATAATTGAACATGAAGATTCAGATACATCTGCTGAAGTGCGATGTGGAATTTCCTGCACATTCAACCTCAAAGCTGCACCAGTTGGCAGAGTGCCTTCCCAGTCAGGCTATCTGGTAAAGATGGTACTTCACATTCTTACTCTAACATACCACAAGGAAAGTCCCCTTGTTAACCTTAAACCATATTGTATTTTCCTAGAGAATTTGGTGTCAGTAGTATGACTTCATTTCTTGAACTAGGATCAACATTTATTTTTTGGCAAGGCTATGCCAAAGGCAATCTAACTACAAGCTACCCCCAACTTTAGTTCCCATGCATTTACTTTCTAGTTTTGGTTGCTGTCATTTTAAGAAATATGAACATGTGTAGCCTTTTCTGGTACTTAAAGTTTTTTGCACTTACTTGGGAGGGGATTTCTGAATCAAGCACATCTCAATGAGCTTCCCACCCCCATTGCCCCAGGCAGTTCAGTGGCTAAATTACTTGAATGTTCAGGCTGCACTGAGCTCCCAGTCCTTTTCCTGTACGTTAAAATAACTTAGCTGTCTTGGAGAGAAAGGTCATGTAAGGCCTAGTACATGTGTTTTAGCTCATACCACTATGAGGAACTGTGCAAAACTTATATTTCTGAAATGGAGCAAATGGGAAGCTGGCCATCTTTCTCCTAGATTGTGTGGGTTTGGTGTTTGTCATCCAAGCACAATGCAGGAATGAAAAGAAGTAGCAATGAGCAGTCAGGTTAGATTCAGAACGTTGAAATGTTCATCATGCGAACCATATAGCATAAAAATAACTGGAAAGAAATATTTCAGACTTGCTGTTCAAATTACGTGCTTCATAGAATCAAGCTTGAAAAAACAGGTGTTGTGAGAACTGGTTTTCAGCTAACACTAAGTGTGATGTAATTTTCCTGAGGAAAAGCGAAAAACTTTGTATCTGATGCATCATACCCTTGGCAAGGTAGGACATGCAGTTTTCTATTTTTACAATTTATTATTTGGACATTTGTATTCTGAACAATTCTTTCTGTAGTGCTTGTTTTACATGGAGGCAAGAGTGAGTTTTTGGACCCTGCTGCAAGAATAAATGAAAGGGCTTTTAGAGACACAACAGATGTATAGAACAGCAATACAAGTATCTTTGTCACTGGCTAAATATGTAAATGAAGTGGAATGCCCCAAGTGAAATGCTTTTAGAATGGGGATATTTTCTCTGTTTTCTACCCTCATCAAAACCTTATCATAGCAACTTATCTGGCCAAGGCAAGTTGTACTTTGCTTCCTGAAACCAGTCAGCTACGTTTCATGCATTGATTAAAAAGTGTTGTTTTAAAAAAAAAAAAAGTTCATGCATTGATTAAAAAGTGTTGTTAAAAAAAAAAAAAAACAAACTACAAAGTGATGTTAGGGATAAGCTCAGCACTGTCACTCATCTGCCATACTGCAGGCTATTGCACTGCCAGGCTGCCGCCAAAGGGGCTCCAGTAGGGTTTTTAAGTGAACTTGTATTACTGCCTTTCTCCCACTACTACAAACCATTTAACTTGGGATGGAAACTGATGTAGCCTGAGTGTGTCTGATTGTCAAAACTGGGGCCTGATCGACAGTTTCACCATGATTAAGCTGCAAAAGGCTAAATTGGATGTGATTCAAGACCCAAATGCGTGTGTACATACACACGTAAGTTAGGGCTGTATCTGTGTTGTTTTGTCCTTCCTTTCATTACACCTGGTTATGTTACAGTTCAATTCTCAGGTGTTGCAGAAAATCTACCTCTTTGGACTGTAGATGGAAATAACTGTGAAAAAAGTGATGCAGAAATCTAGTTTGTGCTAAACACACTGCTTTATTTTTACAACCCATGTCTGCTTTCATGAGGAAAAGTGATAAATGAACAGGCAGTCTTTGTTTTGCTTTTCAAAAACATTTTGTAGAGATTTTTCACTAATGTGAATCTGAAATTTTATCTACTCAATTCTGTATAGATTAAGTAAATAAGTATGCTTAATATATTGGACTCTGAGTTTTTCTTTAACATACTCATGTCTTCTAACTGAATCTGCTGAAACTGTATTTATTTGAAAAGTCACGAGTGAAAATTAAAATATGTGAAATTTGATTTCAAGTGTATTGTTGGAGTGAGCTGCCCTGGGAGGGGGCTGTCCTGGGGTTGTGACAGTGACTTGCACACTCCTGGTGGTATCTGGTGGGAGCAGCCCAGGGCAAGGGGTGATCAGGTGCTGCCTCTCACTCTGCTTGCCTCACCTGGAGTGTCTTAAGGTGAGGGTCAATTGGACCATGAAGGGCAGGAGCTCTGGCTGAACCTGCCCCTGACTGCTTCACATTCTGCTCATGCCTTCTCTCCAAAAATTTATCCATCGTAGTTCAGTTGAATGCACTGTAAAAAATGTGGGGATTTATGCTAAAAAATAAGGTTTCCTAGTAAGTTCATCAGGTGCTCCACATTCTGTCATACTCTGTGGGGTCATTTGTTCCTAATGTACACTCCCTCCCAGTTTCCTAATACTGCAAAGTGTTCTATTTGCCTTTTTTGGTATATACTCTAACATTTGGCAACTTCCCTAAACTGGGCTTTGTTTTGGAACTCGTTTTGAGTTCAGTTTTCCTTTGTGTCTATTTTTTCTTGGTAGCATTTGGAACTACAACAACATACTGATGTGCTCTATGACTCTTTGAAGATAGTATTAATTTTTCAATTTTAAAAAATTTAATTTATTTGTTGGAAGATACCTGTTGTATAAAAAGTGAGCAACAGAGGTCCTAGCCCTGAGCCTTTTCTAGATCTGTGCCAAGTATTTTGAAATCCAACTACACTGTTTGGTCTTAGTTGCTCTCCTTGTACTCCAGAGTATCCCTTTTTATCTCAGACTTGTCTCCTCAAAGGTGCTGCCTCTGCTCCTGTGTAAACACCTCTCTCTCCTTTCTTCCGCTGCATGCTCATACAGAGGTCAAATCTATTATTATTTTCTTGGATCTTCCCAGTCTTCCCAAGTTCCTTATGAAAACTGGTCAGATTTGCAAGCTTTTGCTAGAGGGAAATTAGGTTGCAGTTAATAGCTGGGGATTTTGGTTTTCCATTTTTTTAATCAAGTGCTAAGTCTCTCCTGCTATTGCACATGCAAAGATGTACACCCACATTTGAGCTGTACTTGTCTAGTGAAGTGCAGGTCTGAGGGGAGAACCTCTTTCACCAGCTGCATTCTGAGCCCTCCAGGCACCTGTGTCTGATGTAGTCAGAGATACTTCTAGGCCTTCAGAAAGTTACTCCTCACAAATACTTTTTCTTCCTTTCTGGTTTGGTTTTGGTTGGTTGGGGGTTTTTTTTAAGTTTTGCATTTAAATTTTGATAATTCCACTTTTTTCTTCTTGTTTAGACATTTCTTTTTGAAGGAAGGTTGTATTTCCTTCTAACAGCCTAACTCAACCTCATCTGACTTCTAACTTTTACAGACCTTGCTGACTCTGGCACCCATCGAGCCTGAACTTTTAAGTGATTGAAGAATACTGTGGTGCCCACGAAGGCTTCATTTTAATTTCTTTTAAAACTGTTTATTATCTTTTAGCTTTGAGGTTGCACATTGTTTTGGATTTCTTGTTTGAACAGGATCTGGGTTGTGCTTGTCTCATGGACTGGGACACTTGAAGCAGGCCTTTTTGTAATTCCAGAGTATGCCAAGATCACTGCTCCTACAGCTCTGCTTCAAGAAAGTAACCTCTTAGAGCCTTTACAAATTTAAATACCCTGTTACATCTCATATTTCAAGCTGAGGAAATCAATTTAAGTCACTCATTTTTAAACTTAATCTGAATACAGCCATGTGATGGATACTCCATATTGATGTAGTTCATTATCACTTCCACCAGATTTATGTCCTGGTGTTAGGGTCAAAATAACTACCTCAGTTCTGCCAAGTGCCTGATGATACAGGTATTTATAATTTGTTGGAGTTGTTTGGTTGGTTTCTACCCTTATGCCTGTATTCATATAAAACCATTTGATCTTGGTCATGCTGGCTGTTTTATAAATCCTCATCAAAGCTTTTGCTGGCCTTGTGCATCTGTTGTTTCCTGCTGGGTGGTTACTAACTCTTCTCCTAACCCTCTTCTCCAGAATATGGATTTTATGCACTGTCGATTTTTTAAAAGAGCAAGCCATTGCCTTTTAAAGAGGAAGAATAGTTGAACTCACGAAACATTCTGTTATCCGTGTTTGACTCTGCTTGAACTGGAGGAAGCTTTGGATTTGAAATTCACAGGACAGAAGCTGATGTTGGAAGAATTATGAAAAATCTATCTCAGTGGCTATAAAGCAACAGATGAGACTTGGTGTTTGACTTAAATACTTGTTCCCTGTTAAGAGCTTACACAGCTTTTTCAGCTATTTCAATGCTGAAGTGAAGAGGAATCGCATCCACATGGAAGAAAATAAGGTATAGTATGGATAATGGCATAAACTGTTACCACAGTTAATATTCTCAAGGGTCTTGCATTTTACAATAAAAGCAAATTACAGCTCTTTGTACACAGTAAGGAAAACGCTGAACTTGCTTTTCGGCACACTGAAGCAAAATGCAGGAATGTTACATGCATTCTCAGGTTTGTTGTTGTATAGGTGTCAGTCTTCCAAAATACTTCAGTATCAGTTACACTTAACACCTTGCAGCTCCTCACAAATATTTCTGTCAAGTTTATCTTCAGAAGAGTTCTTGATGCAAACCATCCTGTTCTTAGGGAAGAATAGGAGCAAAAATTTGTGATGCACACTAGTAGTGGCCCTTGGCTTTATTAGCAATAAAAGACCACTGCCACAGTGCTACTGCTCTCCAGAAGTACTGGTGTGGTCTGACAAGAGCCTGGCTGAAGATTTTTATCATTCAACTTCCGGAAAACACATCTATTGAAGTAAAACAGCTGGTTTAAAATACACTTTATAGTTTCACTGTCATTCATGCTGTATTTCAGTACAAAGAGGGAAGCATTTAGATTTCTTTGGTGTTGGCTGAAAACCTTGGAGAGAAAAAAATACTGGAAAATTACATCAAATACCTAGGTGTTGAGAATGAGGAAGTCACTCCAAACTGGCAGTTTTTCACTTTAGATAACCTTCTATAGTTACTGTTATACCCAGTCTTCTGGGAACAGCCAATAGAAAAAAGGTAAGTCTCAAAACTGTACACAGTTCCCTTGAAAAGAAAGGCCAATGATTGAAAGCCTGATGGTGCTTCCTTTCCCTAGCACCTATGAACCTGCAGAGTAACACATTGAAGTAAATATATCCATAAGTATACCTAAATAACCCTTGTCTAATGCAATAAATAAATATCTTGCTGGAGCCATTGTTCAGGTTGACGGTTCTATTACTTTTTTTTTTAACTTCCACTATATTTACTACTATCAAACAGCAGTGCATAAGCAGTTATCTAGTTCCTGTGGGAGGAAACAGCTTTTAAAATCAAAATCTTATAGCATTGAGCTAAATAGACTTCAATATGATGATCTTCCAATGTTTCACAAACATGCTACTCAGGCATTAAAAATTTGTTTTTAAAAAAACTACTTGCAAATTATAAACTGTATCAGTCCCAGCACTGCATTCTCTGTAACAAAACACTTTTAGCCAATAAGATGTAGACTCCTAATTAAATACTGGCTGCAGGACTGAGCTGTCTTAGGCTGCCTAAAAAAGATTGGTATGAGGTTGCTGCTACTGAAGGAAGCTATATGAACACAGGTTTGGAGAAAGACAATCCAGATTTGGGAAAAAGAAAGGAGTGCAGAGGTTGGATTTACTGCTACACTTTGAAATGTAGGTATATTTAATGAAATTATGCTGTCATTTTGTTCCCTTATTAATTATCCCATCCTTTCCGCTGTAAGAGATCAGGCAGTGACAGCAGCTCTAGGCCCCAGGTGGCTGCTCCTCTGTGCTCTAGAGGGAGGTAGAGCTTTTTGGGACATTAAAGGCAGCACCACTCAGGCAGTGATCTCTACAGATCCAGATCTGAGCTCTTGGTGTTTCAGTAAAGAAAATCAAGAACAGTGGCAAACTTTTCACAGTGTCAAAGAGGGACAAGTGCAGGGAGTGATAATGGATAATGGCTTTAAACTCCAAAAGGTAGATTTACATTAGATATTGGAAAAAAAATCTTTACTGTGGGGGCAGTGAGGTACTGAACTGGTTGCCCAGAGAAGCTGTGGATGCCTTATCTTGAAGCCCCGTCTGTGGAAGTGTTCAAGGATAGGTTCGATGGGGCTTGGAGCAACATGGTTTAGTGGGAGGTGTCCCTGCCCATGGCAAGAGGCTTGGCAAACCAAACCCATCGAGAATGCATTAATTTCTATTTCCTGTGCATGGCATTTTAGTGTATGTACACCCAGAACAGCAGCAGGGCCAAAGCACAGTCAATCAAGCAGTGGCCAAGGTGTCCTTTGGCACGTTTGACCTTTCATGCTGTTTAGCAGATCCTGTCCACTTGTCACTGCCTGCTGAACTCCAAGAATATCCCAGCCTTTCTGAGGAATAGTCAAGCTCTTTTGCACCTAACTGCATCACTTTAATCGGAACCATTATTGAAAAAGGTGTGGAGACAACTCCATGCATGTGATCCAATGACTACAAAGCAGGGGAGCGCCCTAGTAAGAGCAGGTAGGGAATTAAGAAAAAGTAGCATAAGAAAAGCAGTGCAATTACTACACTCCAATTTCCCTCTCCCATTCAGTTAGTGAGGCAGTAAAAAGACTAGTGAACAACCCCAACCATATTTCACACACAAAGCTGGAATTACCAATTCTAGGGATGAGTTGTGCTCTACGTGTTGGTGCCAAGCAGCCACGAGATGTCCTTGCAGTGAATACTGAAGAGGACCAGCAGTAGGGAGGGGTCATGTCACAGAGCACTGCTCTATCTGCACCAGGAGGAAACACCACCATGCTTTCAGAGAATTTTTTTTTTTTTTTTTCAGAAAGCTGGGCCATTGACATCTCCATTTCCTGCTTTTCAAGAGCTGTGTGTGTCTGAATGATTGTCAAAAGAATGTAGGGCCTGACCAGAAACCACCTCTGAATCCAGTGTTTAATGCTTATCATGTGCTGTCACTTGCACCTCCCTAGCAGGGCAGGCAAGAGAACAGGAAGAAAATCTCCTGGGTACAGCTGGAGGAGTTTGAGAAGAGGGTGAAGGGGGAATGAAGCCATTTACCCTCTCCCTGACACAGGTCAATGCCCTGCCGCCATCCAAGCAATGGCCACCGCGAAAGGCCCTCTTCACCCTCCTCCACCCATTTTACTGCTGAGCATGGCCTAAAGTAAGGAATATCCCTTTGGGCAGTTGGAGTCAGCTGCCACAGCTGTATCTCCTCTGCAGCTCATGCCCCTTCCCCCCAGCCTACACAGTGTGCAAGCACAGCCCAGCAAGAGCCAAAGCACAGGTGCCTTATCAGCACCCTTCCAGCCACAAATCCCAACCACAGCCCCCAGCACCACATCACTGCTCAGGTGGGCACGCACTCCATCCCAGCCAGAGCCAGCACAGGCACATTCAGATATGCAGCTTCAGCCCAGTAGCCCACTGTTGCGCAATGCTTCCCGAGGGAGACGCAGTGGTCCCCACGGAGTTGAAGCAGGAAAAGAGAAGTTTTATTTTTTTCTACAACTTATATAGATTTCTAAAAAGGAGACCAGATTGGAAGACTGAGGTTGAACCTCTTCAACTCCACTGGTCTTAGAAAGTGTCCATCAATTGTCCTTTCACAGAAAGGAATCCAAAACATGATAAAAAGTTCTGTAAACATTACTTTGTTTTCATGAAATTTCTGACTCCAAAGCTGAAGGCTGGAAAACAAGGCGACAGTCCACTAACTTGTTACAGTTCCAGTGGAGAGGAGAGTAAGAGCTCACATTTTCAGTATCAGTCACCACTGTCATATTTTTGGGTTTTTTCAGCTTAAGCAGAAAGATCAGGACAGCCAGCAATTAATTAAGGTCTAAAGTAGCTAAGAGTTATAAACTCCACTTAGATTTGTCTGACAGCTCCCCCCAATGTAATCCATCACCTGTCTGTAGATCCATGATAAATATGAAGAAATTTTGCTCCTGTACAGCGAAAATTCTTGAACTTTTCAGTCAGACTGAGGTTTAGAAGCAAACTGTGTGTTTGTCTATTATTTGTTCAGACACTAATGTACTTTAGACAACGGCCCGGTGGCCTCACTTTCAGTAAAAAATGCAACAGGAAGGTTCTAACCAAACAGGTGACACCAATTCACTGAGAGGGCACTGGCACCTTGGCATTTAAGAAAATGATAAAGGACAGTACTTTTACAGCCACCCAAAAACCCCCCCACAATGCACTAATACATAAAACTCACCAAAACAAAATCCAACCACTAATCACCCAAACACAAAGAAGTTACTTGAGTCTGCTCAAGATTTATACTTGAACTTTACAGGAGTTTGACTGGGTCTCCCCATGGATTCCCTAAACCTCCTCCAATACCCATTCCCTTTGTGAAGAAGTCAAGTTATCTATTCCAGGGTTTTTTTGGCATGAGGACGACTCTAATCTTTCCAGACCTTTAACTGTGGGCTAAATTATTAACTAAAAAATACATAACTTTATCACCAGGCAGCAATTAAATCCTATTCTATTATTGAATGCAAGAAGGCATTCAACTGATGCCTTGGACATTAAACACACCAAACTTTTTTGTTTTAATAGATTTTATTTATGCAAAACCAATCCAAAAGTGGTATGTAAAAGTGAAAAACTCTTTTTACATATTAATAAAAAGGGATTATTTTATACAGTTTCTATGTGTGAAGAGTGAGGATTTGACCTTTTTGTTTACAGGAACACACCAAGTTTATTTAAAAATATAGACATAGGTATTAAGTCATTCTTATTTTCTCTAAAGTTAATTGCTATACAGTATAAAACAGCCCACAGAACCAAGGGTATCCCATGACAACTTGATGACACAAGCTTTTTGCTCAATCCGATTAGGAATATCGTTTTGATGTAATACTTCTGTCCAGTGACTGTGGAGTTTTTTAGTTCAGTATTTGGTTTTGGGGTTTTTTTCCAGGGTTTTATTTTATGTACACAGCAGTCAAATTATATTTCTATGTCATTCCCAGTAGTCCCTTAAAGAAGAAAAGTTACATTCCTTGAGCTTCCAGTTCAGCTGCTGTTATATCTGGTTCTTCATCATCATAAATGTTTTCTGCCTGAAGACACAAAACATTACAAGGGATACAAACAACTGTATTTAAACAATCTTCTACACTTCATATAGAAAAAAAAAAACTTGATAATGCCAAGGTGGCACAGACATCATCCCCTCCTTGAAGGGATTTTCTCCCTGCCCTTTCTTAAAGGGCTGCCAAATTTAGGAATGTGTACACAATTTGGCAGCTGCCTTCTTGCATTGCTCCATTTCAACAGCAAAAAGCAGTAGCCATTTAACCACTAGCCCCATTATGAACATTTCATTTGGAATTATTTCAACTGCAGTCTAAACACACAAAACAAAAGCAGGTATGAAAAAAAGAAGCCTGGCCTGTGACACACATTTAAGTCCATTAAGAGTTTTTTACCTCAATTTATTCCCAAATTACTTTATTCCACATTTCTAAGATAGCTGATCCATTTCCTGTAACGTAAAGTAATATGAACTGGGGATTTAAAAGGCATCCTGCTTTATAGCCAACATATGGGGAAGGGAGGCAGCAAGAGTAACTCTTGGCTAATATTGGATATTAGTTTGCAACTGTTTTAATGAGAATAAATCTTAATATTAATTAGTACCTAGGACTTGGAATCAAGAATTAACTAGCAGTTGTTTGCTTTTATTCAAGTTGGTTTAGTCTTGGTTTTCTTTTTAAAGTCTTACATTTTTTGATTAGATCAAGAAGTATATGGCACACACAACTTTCAGTCCTTGAAGGCACAAGCTGCCCTAAGAAGAACAAGCCTTTTCAGTTTCATTTGTACAACAAGCTTCAGAGTAACTCAAGAGCTGTTGTGACACTCACCATCTGCCATATCTGCATTATGTTGTCCTCTGATACAGAACAGATTACCCAAGGCTCATTAGGATTCCAACTGAAGTCTGAAATTTTGGCAGTGTGTTCTCCATGAATAAACTGTTAAAAAAACCCCATAAGCTTCAGTAAGCCATTTCAACTCTAGAGAAATCTGTTTAAACCCATGATTCTTAAGTTAAATTCATCATCACCCAAAGACAAAACTCACAACAGACTTAAGGAAGGCGTGTGTTCAACTACTTCCCATTCGCTGCTTATGGACACAGATGCAGCTGCTGAGACAGCATTTGGGATAACAGCTCCTATTATTACAGCAACAGACTTAAAATGGTCTCTCTTCACACAGGGCTGGGCTCTGAAATCCAGCCATATTTCATTCTGACTACCTCTAAGAGCACTTAGAGAGTCACACAAGAAATGGGGAAACCTTCAGAATTGAAGAGAGGAAGCCTACAGCAAATTAAAGCAATAGACTGGAAACCAGGGAGGTGCAAAGATTTATGAACAGCAGCAGTTTTAGCAGCACAGTGACAAGACATCTCACAGCCACACAGCATGTCAGCCCACTGAAACATCAACAGAAGGGTACCAGTAGCTCAGGAGGCCCATCTTCTGCATCCTCTGCAGACTGCTCTTCTATAATTTTACTGTAAGAAAGTAATTTATACTTTTTATTAAAATGAGTTGCATTCAGCTAAATTGAACAGTTTCTGGGCTTTGTTTCTCATATTTGCAATTGGTGTTTCTCACTGTGAAGTATCTATAAGCACCAGGTGTAAAACATCAACTATCTGGCACTGTCATTACTGAAACAGAATCTTGTGAAGCACATGGAGGCAAAAATCACTTACTGATGTGATGCCTAAAGATTTTTAGCCTTTTTCAAATTTGTAGCCTTGTAGATTTTTAATATATAGTTGTATGAGTTCTAGTACTTTTCCTACCATTGCTCACATTTTAGAAAAATTACTTAACCCTTTCTAACACATTCCTGAAATTCTGTTTAGTCTTATTCTTAAGAACAGAATTTCTGACAAGGACCTCTTGTTTTGCACCAGAAGTTGAGAGACATAAGAAGACCAACTGAAAAGGGGCAGACCCAAGGGTGTTTTACTGGGCCAACTGATCTCCTATTGGATGTACCTACTAGATAAACTGCTTAATTAACCTTTTAAAAATTGCAGAAATCCTTTGTCACACATACACACATAGTCATATTTGTGCATCTGAAAGCTTTCATCAAAGAACTGCTTTTTATCCTACCACTTTAACACTGTGGCAAGTTTTGTCTTTTGAATCTAGGCAACAAGTGGACAACAGAAAACAATGCTATTAGCAAGAAATCCTGATGGAGAGGTAACTTCAGATGTACTGTGCTGTTTCTACTCATACCCAAAAGACCAAGCCTGAGGTAAGCAAGGCAAGCTAGAGAACAGCACAAATAAAACCTGCCAAACAATGCAGGCCTGCAGCCTTTTTTTTAACCCTCTGTTCATATATACTAACAGAGAGGAATTGCTCCTCACCTTAGATTGTTAAGGCAACGATTGCTAGGTACCACTTGAAGCAAGAATGGTTTCATTATGAGGAGACCAGTGAACCTGTTGAAATAAAACAACTTCAGTGGAGCAGTTACTGATTTCTAAAGCATATCCTGAATAACCAGCACCCTGGCCACTAATTTTTAACTATACTCTGTAAATCAGTTTCTTCCAGCACAAAGGATATCCAGTAGCTCAAACAAACTGCTTTAGTCTTAAGATTTCTCATACTGAACAGACAACATTATTTCACTGTTACAGATTTACCATATTTCATGAACTTTGTTTAAAAATCACTGTTACTTGCACCTAATTGAATAGGCAGAGTTCACAAAATTAGGTTTGAATCCAAATCCTCTCTACAGGACATTATTTTAGAGAAACTTTCTACTTGTTCTTAAAGTACTTGTGAACACCCACTATCTTTTTAGCAGTAAGTTGTTGACTACTTGCTTCAAAGTCAAGATGGGAAAGGCAGAAATAAACTACATGGTACTGTCTGTAATTGTCAAACTCAACATAGTGAATTTTGGTTCAACAGATTTATTTTTACTGCAAGAACACAAGTCTACACGTTCTTGTCCAAACCAGTAGCCTTCTTTGGTTTTTTCTACACATTGCAAATAGTTTCCCCACCTGAAAAATCTCATCCTTATGAGACTCAAAAGAATGGAGTTTCAGCTTTAAGTTTCGAAGATCCCACAGAGCCACTGTCTGGGAGACACAAGCAACAAGAAACTGGTTTTACCATAATGACTTTCACCTGCACTGCTTAGGGATGTAAAGTACACTCAAGTGAAAACCTTGTCAGCAGAGCAGTAGCCAGAATGAACTCGCTGTAAGGACTGAAGGACAGACAGTTGACCTGGCTGTGTGAGCATCTACTGACTGGCTCGGCTTGGAGTGGCATTAGATCTTGTGTCCCAGCTGTGGCAGGGAAGGGTTTGGGGAAGGGCTGGGGGCAGGGAGGCAAGAGGGAAAGCAAACAAACTTGAGTTTTTATAGGAAGTTCTTTTTCACTACAGCTTTTATTACTAACTCACCTCTAAAACTACAGTATTCATTCCAAAACCTTCAACATTTTGCATCTATTGTACATGAACAGCTTGCACCAGGAAGCTGACACACATATTAGTTACACCTTCTTTTCAAGTGATGTGAACATATTAAATAGCATGTAGATTTCAGTGAATCTGCAACATCACTATAGCTGATTGCCATTAAGAGCTAAATGAAATCAGTCCAAAATTCAGACCTTTTTTTTTTTTTTTTTTTCCAAGAGCTGTGGACTAGGTCCACTGACAGTGATGCTGTTTTGGTTTTTACTTTTTTTTTTTTCTTTTATATATTCGCTGTATTCTTTACACATACATTTGTAGCCCATTGTATTAGTGGCTAGTTTTCCATGCTCTTTCCCTAGGCAGAGAGAAAGAACATATTCCAAGAGCCCTTATCCTACCTTGGTTCTCCCTGGCTACCAAGGCTGAAAACAGTTCATTGAGACACATTTTCATAAACAAAGTACAGCCAGTACTGGGGGGACTCCAGAGAAGGTGCTTGGCTTGGGGGGGTAATTGCATCACCACTTGTCCTCCTAATTGGTGCTTTTTTGTCAATTATGCTCATTTACTAAACTTATAAAACTGTATGCACCTCTATGGGGGGATGGGCTTTTGTGGACATTCTTCCATAACTGCCCTGGAGGCCTCCAATAAAGATCCACTTCTATATTACCTTCCATATTATATTATTGGGAGGTAATATTATCTCGAAAATTTGTATTGTTTCATTTCTAGGTTGAAAAAAGGCATCAGCAGGACACAGCAGGCCCTACCCAAAAATCTCCTAACTTACATCATAAGCTTCTGATCATCTGCCACAGATCCAAACAGAGACTCATGGAGCAGGTGCCATGCCACATCTTCCCCTACTGCAGAGTGCCCAGTAAAGACAGCTTTTGCATCAACAATCTTGCCCTCTTTGGGTCCAGCACTTACATCCCATAAACACACTGTCTGTAAATAAGCCACATTCTATTGAAATGCAGACTCTGATTGTATCATCTGTCAAATAAATAATCAACCACACTCTACATATAAAGAGACAACACTCCTGAAGCAGTTCTTTGTTTTCTTTTGAAAAAGAACACTTATGCCAGAACTGAGAGCTTAGTTATCAATCAGTCTTCTACAAGTTCAAGGCCCAAAGATTATTTAGAAGGTCACAAAAGCAATTTACACTTTTAAAGTCCACAAAGAAATTGATAAGCTATTAGTTATTGATCTTTGAGAGTCTTACTAATTTATGGTCTTGACTCAATTCAGTTTAAAGGATTTCTTCCAGCAAATAACTATTAAAAAGTACTGTTCTTACATCAGGAACCTTAAAAAGAACTGTAGCTGATTACAGCCTAAAGCAAACTGACAGCCTTTAGAAATGTAATTACAAAATGTGAGAGCTTCCCCACATAACAATACAGAGCTGCACTAGGACAGATTTTCTCCAATTTTCTACTACAGCATAAATTAGGAGTTGGACTTTTTTAAACAGGGGAAAAGCTGTGGTTTTTACATGATCATCTGATGCACTGAGAAGATGTCCACTCAAATTTGAGTTCCATGATAAGCCATAGCCTTCCTTCTGGTGTCCTCTTAATCTAAGGTCAGGATTACACTCTCCACTTGGGTCTGAAAGACAGAAAATTCCTTTCATTTAGCATCTCCTTGCACATCAATCTGTAGGAGAATCATGAACACACAAGACCTTTTTTCTGTTGCAATAATTATATTTCATACAAGAACCTCCTCAGAGAGTGCTGCTTCTACCAAGAGTTTTTTACAAAAGTGAGTATAACCAAGCAGTTAAAGTCATTGAAGATATGCACCTTCTCCTTTGGGTCCCAGAGCCCAGCAACTCTCTCCCAATCACAGTTAAACACAAGTTTACCCCCCTTTGACAAGAGGCATTTTGCTGAGCTCCAAGGAGTCTGACCCACCTGGTTTTGAAGGATGTTTAGTGCAGTCAAACACCAGCACACCAGCAGAGGGTGTTTCTGTTGTTATGATGCAGGGATACTGCAGCATGTAACAGGCATGGTTCACTTCACCCTCATGGTTAATTTTAATCTCCATCTCAATTTTGCCAGTCACAGATCCAAAGCCACCAAATACTACAGTTGTCAGAAAAATATCAGTTCATCCCATGCATTGCTTTAGACTACTGAAACAGCATTTCACAGCATCTTCCCTACTCCAAGAAACAGTGGTAGCACCTTATTAAACACAAGCAAAGACTAGGAAAGACTCACACAATGTAACACAACAGCATTAACACTCTTGATATTTGGAATCCTCCTTCAGAGCTTCAGTCTTTATTTGAGGTAGATGAGTACCAGTTTTCACCACAACCAAGAGCTGGTAGTAGGGATTGCATATCAAAGTTACCTAAGCTCTTCTGAAACAAAGTTCCTCTTTTTAGTTGTCTAGAATTAGTGTGGACTGGTAAGTATATGTCCACTTTTGTATTTAACATAAAGTTAGAATATCATTATCAGAACAACTGAAAGCAGTAATGATACTGTTCAAACAGAACCTTAAGAATGCTGCACGCCCACCTCCTTTCTCGCTGTCAGACTGCAAAGGATCAAACTGATCACTGTTGGGAATCTGGACTCTGGCAACAACCAGGTGGTTCTGTTCATCAGACGTGTGTCCCAAAATCAGCCAGTGCAGAGCATAATCCTTTCCTTCTGGCCTGTTTAGAATAATAATATTGAAATAAAATTATGTGCTTAGTTCCAGAAGCTCCATAGCTTCCATCAATAACCATGAAGATCCAAACCACTTCAGGGAGCTAGAAAAGAGACACCCCCTAAGAGATCCTCTCCTTGACTGCAAATACTTGTGCAATAAAGAAAACTGAACTCTGCCATGAGCAAACCAAAGACAGCCAGCAAGGCTCGAGTGACAATACAAGGCAGTAAACACTGCCACTGTGGCTTGAAAGGGACAGTTACAGTTGGCACAGGAGTTAAACGTGACACCAATACCTGCTTGGGTCTAATTTCCCTAGATTCTCACAGTATTGATTTAAGAAAAAATCAATATTCCTTTCCATAGAACATAAATCCTGAGGGGACAAGTGGCGACCTGTTTCAGTTACTTCTCTCAGGAGCTTCTTACCAGTTATCTTAACTAGAATCAAATTTCTCTTCTAGTGGTTGAATGCAACATTTAGTAGGATGGATGGTGCATTTATCTCTGAAAAGACAAATCTGAGCAGTAAAAACCAAGCAACCTCTGCATTCTTGAATGAACAAACTAATTATGTTACCTGAATCCAAGCAATCCAGAATCATTTGGGTAATCATAAATTACCACAGGTACTACTACACCACTTCCAAATGTAGAGCAGGGAAAAAATACAAAACCAAACAAGAAACACAATGCACATGCACTTACTTGCATCAGGAACAGGTGTCCCATCACGTCAGATGCCATACAGATGACATACATCCATGCCTTAAATGGCTTACATATTTTGACACTGGATAATTTGGAATACCAGGTTTTATACTGAATATTAAGTCAATCTGCAAAATACGAGGCAAGCAGAAGTGTCCCTCATAAGGGCTCCACACTCTCAAATCCCCTCTCCGTTTTCTCCAGGCCATGACTTAGTCAGCTCACATCTCTCAACATCATCCCCAAACATTTTGGTACGCCAAATGAAGTGATCACTAACCAACATGTAAAACATCCCATATGTAAAGTGGAACTTTACAGAAGAAAGAGACCATCCTCTGATAACTGCATGAAGCTTACACATAAGGTATTTTAATATGTACCTAAATCCACCTTACACCAGTCTTTGTCCACTATCTCGGTAGAGCCCTGAGTTGTTACTGCAACAATTTAAGTTCTGTAGTAGTTGGCACATGAACAGATTCTATCCCTGTCTCCATGATTCTTAAGAAATTAAACTCAGCCCGCAATTTTTTCAGGGGGATGTGGAAGAATGGGAAATTTAAACACGTGAATTAAACAATGAACAAAACCAGGGTGCAAAGAATAGTAGAATACTCACTTAAATAAGTCCAGACTTAAAAGATATCAAGCTCATACTACATTATAGATACTATAGCATGGACAGAAGACTACACATAGAGCACATGAGGAAAAACAGTCTTTAAGTATGAGTTAATTTAGTAGATTGATTTCTCAATCAGAATTAACTATAGATAAATACTAGGTCTCTTATTTAGAAATAAATTGAGAAAGATTTCTGTGTTCACACCTCATAAGACCTTCTATTAGGCTGATCCAGACTTCGGTGAAGTATGAACTTGTGAACTTTCTCCTCGACACTTCTGCACACCCGAAGGGTTTTTAAAGCTGTAAGCAAAATAAAGAGCTACAAGCTAACAAAGAGAAGTCTAACCCAAATTGTTCTCGTCTTGTATGGTTTTTATCCTCAAGTTACTCAGCACACACGGTTAACAGAAAAGGAGCCGTGCGCCTCCCCGGCACCCTCCCGTGCTCTCTTCTCGTCTCTCACCTGGTCACATCAGGCAGCCACCGCACCGTGAGGCTGGGCCACTCCCGGGCGTGTCATCACCAGGTCGTACAAGAAGGGGGTGTTTTTCTTCCAGATCTTGTACTCCCCGCTCATGACACGCTCCTTCACCGTGTCCTCCAGCACTGCAGGAAGGGAAGGGATGAACCGAGGGTGGAGGGGGTGAAGGGAGGCGCAGCCTCGGCCGGGGCTCTACCGAGGCGGGGACGGGGCAGCAGCGGAGGGCCCGCAGGGCCCTCGGGGGCGGCCGGCGGGACAAAACTGCGGCCGGCCATCCCCGCTCTCATCTCCCGCGGGAGCTCCTCGGGGAGGAATCCCGGAGCGCCCCAGCTCCGCTCCGCCATCCCCGGGCACACGCACCTCACACCCCACCGCCCGGCCGCGGAGAGGGGCAGGGAGGGGGCTCCTACCGTCCTTGCTCGCCATGTCGGGCGAGACGCGGCGAGGGGGGCACCTGAGGCGGCGGGACGGAGCGGAGGGGGAGGGAGGGAAGGAAGCACAGAGGAAGGACAGGCGGGGGGCAGAAGGGGCGAGGATGCGCAGGAGGCGAGGGTGACGCGGGACAGCCCTCGTTCTGAGGACACCCGGCCCCGAAAAGGCCGCCGAGCTAGGGTGGGGCGGGGCCGAACGGGCGAGGCGGGACCGGGGGAAGGCGAGGCGGGGCAGAGGGTAAGTGAGGAGGGGCCGGGTAAAAGGCGAGGCGGGGCAGAGGGTAAGTGAGGCGGGGCAGAGGGAAGGC